>JAZAVI010001526.1:0-14210 GCA_036326025.1 Chrosomus eos
TTTTTCCTCCGTTAATCGAGCTTTTAATAGTAGCACAAAAAGCAAACATGTATTTTTTATTTTGGTGTGGACAATTTCCATGATGCAACACAAGCGTCCACCAGCCAATGGAACAACAGATGTTCAAAATCATATTTTAATATACTCGATAATAAGAATATTGAAACACAAATCGAAAGATAAGGTTAGACAAGTCACCCTTTTGGGATACACTACTTGAAATATATTTTTTTTTATCGGTTTTATCATTAAAACGCAACAGTGACGTAAACCACGCATCATCGCCTACATCACTTTCCGGGGAATTAAAACAAGGGGGCGCGCAAACAAACTCGCAGTCGCAACAGAACTGGAGTTATTCCCTTTTTACGGTCTATGGTTATTCCTGCTTAAGTGGCTAAGTGTTATTCTAGGTTGACAGGTTTCTTCTCAAATATATATATTTTAGGATATTCTACTATGAACAATCAGACCCTTACGAAAATTAACCATGGTTTTACTACAGTAAAACTGTAGTTAACTATGACTGTAGTAACCGCGGGTATTTTGGTGCGATACCATGGTTTTTAAAAACCATGGTTTGATACCATGGTTTTACTACAGTTATATTGTAGTAATACTACAGTAAAAACCATAGTAACCATGAACTGTAGTAATTGGTATTTTTAAAAACCATGGTTTTAATACCATGGTTTTTACTACAGTTATATGTAGTAATACTATAGTAAAACTGTAGTTAACTATGACTGTAGTAACCGTGGTATTTTTGTGCGAACCATGGTTTTTAAAAACCATGGTTTTACTACAGTTGTAATTTAGTAATACTATAGTAAAAACCATAGTAACTATGACTGTAATAACTGGAATTTTTTAAAAAAACATGGTTTTAATACCATGGTTGTACTACAGTTGTATTGTAGTAATCTATAGTAAAACTGCAGTTTTACTAAATGATCTTGAATTACATTTAAGCCATTTAATTACAACAAACATCTACAAAATAACAACAGCAAGAAGTTATCATTCTATGATACAGACTTATTACAAAAATGACAATTTGAAAGAAAATATAAACTTGCATTTGTTCTCACATGTGACATAAAACAATAATTTGACTACAAAGTAATAAAAAATTATTGGTAATAAAGTGGTGCTGTGCAATGGTTAAATTCAGTTGCTAATTTACAAATAAAAGAATAGCAATTTGTTCACTGTAATAATGATTTATATACAAAAATAACATATTGTACAAATAAACATGACTTGGCGCACCTTTAAAATAACAGCATCTACCTCTCTAAAATGTCTAAACTGTGAACAGGTGTCCAACACAAGCATGTTTGCAATTTATACTGTACATACATTAACAGGATTACAACAATATACTTGACAAGAACAATAAATACTATAAATTCAGAAGAAATTAGCAGTTCTTTTAAGAATGTTTTAAAAGATATCCATCACAAGAGATGAAGACATGGAGTCTCCTCCACACTTTAAATTCTAGGTGAAAGTTTTTGTTGAAAAACACGTGATGCCGCATCCATGCCAGTATTTGTCAGTATGAAGTCTGTCATATGGCCAGTAGGTTACAGTTCAGCTTTGGTGTGTGGTTCTGTCTCGACCTTCAGCCCAAATGGACGCAGGAGCTAAAATAAGAAGAATACACACCACATTAACACACAAGCTGGAATACTCAACTGCTATTGGTCAGTTGCACTATCAAGTAGCCATGTAATAATGTCCATTCAGCCAGTGTTTTCATAAATAACCCATACATTATTAGGGCTCCAAAGGCCATGCAGAAAGAATGTGCATTATATGATCAGCTGAGTGTATTCTCCTTTACTTATACTCTTGAAAGGTTTAAACAAAAAGTACTGGTACTAGAGTAAGTCTCATATATACATCATTTCACAAAAGATAAAATGGGTTGTAATAAAGGACAAAAGAGATGGAGAAAGTATTGGTTTGAGTAGAGACATCTGTAACTAACAAAGGGATAGAGCTCTAGACACTCCATTCAATCTGAAATGCATAATAATAAAGAATTGAGAAATACCAAGACAGATAATCAGAAAGGGGGTTTTCACACAAAGCTATTGTATTGTTTCAACCTGGAAAACATGAGTCATGTGGACCTATTTTATGGTTATTTTTTATTCCTTTTACATTTAAAAAAAGAGTTGCCTCTGTTAAATTTCACTACATGGAAAGAACAGATCAGACATTCTTCCAAAGTTCTCGTTTTGTGTTCCACACAGTCATAAAGGTCTGAACGTGAGAAATAGATGACGACAGATATAAAATATTTATAGTTATTTATGCCTTTAATGTTTACCATATTAATTTGGAGAGTTATACTGACATAGACTAAAATTTAATTGTTTTGTAAATGTACTTACCACTAATACACATGATCTGCCAATAGAACTCACTTTCTTCCAGTTCAAGAATTATTTTTTTGGCACGCTGGGGACAAAAACAAACAAACAAAACACATAAAGACAAAAAATTTAGTTATACAGTACATACCATATAATCATTATATGTTTATTAATGGTATTCACTACGACTTCACTATTTACCTGGCAGACAGCTGATGGTTTCACACACTCTCTTGTCTGTATAAAAGAAGATGAAAATTAAACATTAGATTTAATGGCTTGGACAACTTGTGACAGGCAAACATGTAATTTCTATGATCTGTGCATGGGATGGGACAATTCTGTGTGGATGTCGAAATATATTAATAATACGGAACAAAATTTTAGATTCAATTCAATTTGTTTTGGTTATAGATCTGCCAGGTTCACACCAGCCAATCACAGCGCACTCCCTCTCCCACTTCGGTTCACCTTCGGAACCAAATGAAGATATTTTGGTAACACTTTGTTTACTAATGATTGATAGCGTGCAGTTATTATAGTTAATTCATCATTTATAAAGCATTAATAGACATTATAAAACATTAACAGTTTATAAATACAGCTATAAATGCTTTATTGTTGATTTAAAAGCATAATCTATAATGTGTTTACTAATTGTATTTTCATACTTTATTAATGATCAATTTATCATTTCTAAAATGAGTATTGCATTATTTACAAACCAGTTATTTAAGAGTTGTCAGTGATTCATAAGATCACATAGAAAGTGTGAGTAAATGGACTGAATCAGTAGTTATAAAAGCATTTAGTAGTGGCCAGTTAAAGGATAATTACTGGTATTTAGCACTTTGAGTCTATTTTCTAGTGTGTTTTGGAGGATGAACTAGAGTGGTGGACACAGAAATGTTGACGATGGGTCCTGTCTCGACTTTTTGACTCTTTTAGAATCGCCTCTGAGCGCTTCAGAGTGGCTGTCTATGGGCAGCACAAACATGTGCTTAAAACAACCCTTAACATTCGTTTCAAAACTGTGACTCTCATCGAGTAGTTAGTGGTGTTCGTTGATGATTAAAAACAAATATATCGACCTCCAAATCAATGGAGGAACAGAAATCACTTGGAGTTCATCAAAAATATTTGTGTTACGAAGATAAACAAAGGTCTTATGGGTTTGGAATAATTAATGACAGAATAAAATTTTTTAGCTGAACAATACCTTTAAGGAATCCTGGAAACACTTAAATCAACCACAGCATGCATTCGTCCATTTTCTGGAAGAACTGAAATGTAGATAAGAAAACAACTTTTACATTTTTCACACAAAAAGAAAAAGCAGTTTTAAACGATTCACTTAAAGCTTCATATAAAGTAAACTGTTAGCTGCAGCCCTATTTTACAGTGTAGATCTCTCCATACTTTGCACTTCTATGATAGAAGCTTGTTCTCACATTTGAGAAATTTTGTTAACACAAATATTTATTGCTTTCACTTTAAGCATCATTTAAGCATGGCCATTGTGAACAGGATTTAATGTATGGTGTATGGTTACAGGGCTACTGTATGGTGTAAAGTCAAGATGCTCACTAAAAAATAAGATGAACAAGCCCACATGGACAATATTTTTGATACTTTCAGAATTTAAATTAAGTAAAATAAAGGGTTAGTTCACCCAAAAATGGAAATTCAGTCATTAATTACTCACCCTCATGTAGTTATTCATCTTTGGAATACAAATGAAGATCTTTTAATGAAATGGGAAAGTTTTCTGTCCTTCCATTGAGAGCTAAGCAACTACCACTTTGACACTTCAAAAAAGTTAATAGAGATTGTAAAACTAATCCATTTGAATTGAGAAGTTAGTTTTTTTTTTGTGAAGAGACTACCACTTTATATAATTAAACAGATTGAATTTAGGATTTTATTCACATGTAAACATTAAACAAACAGAAGCTCAACCGCACTTGCTTTGACCAAGCGAGCACAAACCATCATTGGTTCTTGCATAAGCTCAAACTGGCTGCGAAACGTGTGAATTGATGAATATTTATATGTGAATAAAAGCCCAAATTAAATCTGTTCATCATATAAAACGATTGTATCTCTACAGAAAATGTGACTAAACTGCTCGATTCAAATTATTTTACGATCTCTTTTTAATGGTAACACACAGGTAGCAAAAGAGAGGTAGCAAATGTAAAATGGCAATGTATTTAAATTTACATTTTCATTACCATGTGCAATGTTTGGGGCAAAGTGACAAATTCAAATTCAATAATATTATTAAAATTAGCCATTTCCTACACTTGTTTTAACATATAATTTTAACATATATTTAACATTTTTATAAGTTGCAAAATTTTAATTAAAATGTATTACAAAAATTATTAGAGATGTTTAAAGGGATAGTTCACCCAAAAATGAAAACTGTCATTAATTATTCACCTTCATGTCTTTCCAAACCTGTAAGACTTTCGTTCATCTTCATAACACAATGAAACAGTGGTTGGGAACGTTACTTTGAAAAAGTAATTAGTTATAGATTACTAGTTACTTTCCCAAAAAGTAACTGAGTTACTAACTGAGTTACTCCACTATAAAAGTAACTAGTTACCAGTAAAAAGTAACTATTGCGTTACTTTTTCGTTTCTCGTCCCCACCTTCTCAAAGCGTGTTTCATAAGCCATGAATAGAGTGTACGACAACAAGACAAGTACCTGCACAGAGGTTTGCATTTATTGCAACTCAACATAAACGACAGCGGATGGACATACACTTCTCAAAATATTTTTTCAAAAGAGAAATACACAATCTAACAGAGGCTTTAAACTGAACTGAAAATGTATATGGATTTCTTCAATAAAACTTAAAAGTGCATAAATGCAAACCGTTCATTTTGAATTTGTGCAATCATTTATCCACCCAGCCAACCAGTTGTCTCACCAACAGCAAAGACAGTTACCTGCACAAATTTTCACTTAATGCAACTCTAACTTAACAGAACTAGTACACAATGGATGGACATAAAGTGCTCCAATTTTGTTTCTTAAAGAAAGTAAATAGCTTACAGGAGTGCAAATTGAACTGGAAATGTTCATGGGTTTGTTAAATCCGACTCTAAACATTTATGCATTCCTCTCCCATCCACCCACCCAGCCCAATCATGTCAACATTTTAGCTCTGAAACCAGTGGTTGTATCGCAAGAGAAGCAGCTTCTCAAACTTGTGGTCAGAGAGTACTGTTCCTTTTTGGTGTGAAAACCAGCTTCCCAGGCTAAATAGTCTCTCCACCGGAGCACTGGAAGGAGTGGCAGCATTATACTTCAGGGAAATTCTCTTTATAAGGGGAAATCCATGAAGTGAGTCAATCCCTTGGGCTCCCCGATTTCAAATAATCTGCCACTTGACTTTCCGCAGTAGCAGAAGTGTCGTCCTCTTCATCAAAGGAGAAGAATGCATCCTCAACAGTTGAGCTGGTACATGTGGGTGTGGTGGTGCTTGTACCTTTATGCTGGTCTTCTTCACTTCTTACACTTGCACGACATACCGCCAGCAGCTCTGCTTTGGCCTTGTCCTTTCTTTCTTGGGTTCGCAGCCAACGTAACTTAAACCTGGGCAGAGTCACAGCAGTCCGGAGGCGCTGTCACTGTCCAGCACCTCTGCAAATCTTGTTTTTATTGCTGAAATGACATAAAGCAAAGAACACATTACTGACTGTCTCTTATACAAATACAAACTCTCCTCTCTCTCACTCCACTCTCACTCTCTCTCACCTCACTACACACGCACACAACACACACTTTTGAGTACAATATATAATACACTATAGACAATTATACACATCTCTCTCTCTCTAAAGGTGCATCCGGAGATGGAGATATGTTTTATCAGAAACTGATTTAGAAAACAATAGTTTATTAATAAAAAATATTGCCTCATTATTTTATATTATTTTATTATCAGACACATTTATTATAGCCTATAAATCACATAAATCCCCTTTCTGTAGGCTGTGGTTAACGGCTCTTCTCGTTCAGCACTGCTGGGAAAATAATCATTTCCAGGTTCTAATTGGCCTCAGAAAACCAGTAAAATCATTTTTTTTTCCTTATTAATTTGTCAAATATTTTAAATGTTTAAAGGGGCAAAAAAATCAAACAAATATCTAACAATGCGTCTATATATAGCCTATACTTTTGCGCAGCATTTCGCGTAGGCCTACAGTTCAAATGAAGATTTTGGTGTTCAAATTTGCGTTTTAAAAAATAAAACAACCGTCATATTTTCGTTTTGCAGTTAGGAATTAAATAAGGGGAAACGAATGAACACAAAAGTACACTGACCGTTTTGGACATAATACGAGGCAGAGTTCTTTTTTTAAATTCATAAAAGAAACAAGGAATAGCCTACTGGACTCTAAACCTCAACGAAATGCTACAATCCAGACCTTGGAGCAGAAATGAGCGAGAAACACCCAGGAACTCTCTCTTTCCTGCCATTAATGTTTGGATAACACACCACGTCTCCTTCCATAAATAATTATAATGTCTAGTGCGGTGGCTGTGATATATGTCCGTTGCCATTATTTTTGGAATGACTTATCGCGAAAGAAAAAAAAAAGATATTTTAGTCGCATTACATCGTTAATGGAAACGCCGTCATTTCACAATATTTTTTTATCGACATTCAGAAAAGAAACGCAAAAGTTTTGTGCAAATATGTATTGCCGCCACTTAACCGAGCAAAAGGTTTCACTCGGTTATGCAATTTTAAATGGTTAATAATCGGTTAACCGGTTTAACCATGGACACCCTAAATTATACACATCTATACAATTATACACATTATACACAACACAATTTTAAAAAATGAAAACTACAGATATGTAGTTCTTACCTCCACAATTGCCTCTGGAAGGTCCACAAGTATTTGAAGCCCACTCTTCAGCTCAAGGGTTTTCATCATCAAGGTCTCCAGGGTAGGTAGCAGTGTGCCGAGGTAGCAGTTGTCCTCTCCCTGGAGGATATCTAGGGCGACTGTCAGTGGCTTCATTGCAATGCAATATTCCTTCAGGAGCTGATGCTCTTTTTCTGTGATTGCTTTCGAGCCAAACTGGATGAGATGGTAATAAGGTCCACTATGGGAATCTTGCAAATCCTAGCTAGAGCATCATAGAAAGAATTCCATTTGGTACTGCAAGGCACTATCAGCTTCTTTGCAACCACATCCTCTACTGTCTCTGCGGCCACTGTGGAACGACTGGCCTTATTCCACAAGGCTGTGCATTTTGCAGTTGCACTTCTGTAAATGTGCCTTCTCGGTCTGGAGAGAATCCACTTTTCAATGTCAGCACATGACACAAGGTTCAGTGTGTGTGATGCACACCTGTAGTGTGGTGGTAAATTAATCACATCATCATCCTCATCAACACGGGCTTGCAAGACATCATTATGTCAACAAAAGTAACCTCGTCATCTTCCTCAGAGTCATCCTCCTCAACTGACTGATATTTCTTAAACGCCTTAACGAAATTCGAGCCATTGTCAGTGACAGTTGCCGTTATTTTGTGCGAAATGCCATAAGACGAGTGGATGTTGTCAAGTTCTGTGGCAATACTATCGTGGGGTATGACGGCCCTTGAACCGTCGGCATGCCAGGGCAGCTTTTTTTTCGTTGCATGTTTACTGGATGCATCCAGTGTGCAGTTACGCCTAGGTAGCTTTTGTTATGTGCTGTCCATATATCTGCAGTTGTAGCCAAGTATTCCAGTTGCTCGAATTCTTTTTTAGCTCAGCATTCATGTTAGCATATTCGGTATCAATGTAATTCGAAAACGTCTTTCTACAGGGCGGACCGACGCCTCCTTTTCTTGGGATTTTGCCTATCAACGCCCTGAAAGAGTCTGACTCCACTGTTGATATAGGAAGCATGTTTTCCACAACGTATCTCCTATCAAGCCATAGAGCTCTGTCTGAGATAGTTTCTGGGGAGCAGAGGCACTAAAGTCAAGTTTTTGTTGCTTGCAATGGGGAGGGTCCTTCCTTGTTAGCGGATCCTTTGTCAACACTAGCCCCCCTACTACCTGTGTATTCTCTTGGGCCACTAATTTGGTTGAAGCGTGAGCCGTCGACAGGTGCTTCATTAAGTTGGAGTTGCTAACACAAGACGTGGACAAATGTTTCGTTCTGGAACATAATGTGCACTCGACGTGCACATTTTTACCTTTAACCTCAGTGAGATTGAAGTAGTGCCGATATTTCCATCTGGAAAAGGCTGTTTTGCTCCTGGAGTCCTCCTCACTCTCCATCTCTCTGTGTGTCCTCCTGTAGCACTAAAACACCGCCACTGTGAATGCGGAAACACCCACCTACCCAATTTCTCTGATTGGCTGAAGAAAGACGTAATCTATACATCAGCCAATGAGTTATCTCTCACCCTCCCTTCTCTCATGACAACACGCGCACGAGTCCTATCATGAAGTTTAAAAAAAAGTTCATTGTGCGACTAGAGTAACGTGCAGTAACGGGGTGTTCGTCGGCAATGATAACGGCGTTATAGTGACAGTCAAAGTAATTAGTTAGATTACTCGTTACTGAAAAAAGTAACGGCGTTGGTAACGCCGTTTATTCAACGCCGTTATTCCCATCACTGCAAATGAAGATCTTTTTAATGAAATCCAAAAGTTTTCTGTCCCTCACTGACAGTCTAAGCAACTTTGATAAAACTTTGATGCTAAAACTTTGATGCTTCAAAAAGTTCATAAAGAGATAGTAAGACCAATCCATTTGAATTGAGCAGTTTAGTTCAAATTTTCTGAAGAGACTCGATTGCTTTATATGATGAACAGATTTAATTTAGTCTTTTCTTCACATTTAAACATTGATTAGTGAACATAAACAGAAGCTCAACCGAACATGCTTGACACGTGAGAACAAACCTCTTTCTCAAAGTGCTGCGCAACACACGAGAGTGAACCTCATTTGTTCTCGCATGTCAAGCGAACATGCTTGAGCTTCTGTTTACCGTTTCTGATGTGTGAAATGATTCATGTTTATGTTTGAATAAAAGCATAAATTCAACCTGTTCATCATAAAGGAAGCAATCATGTCCTCACAAAATTTTGACTAAACCACTCATTCATGTGGATTAGTTTCACGATCACTTTATGAACCTTTTAAAACAATAAAGTGGTAGTTGCTTAGCTGTCTATGGGGGTTCAGAAAGCTTTCAGATTTCATTATATAAGATCTTCATTTGTGTTCTGAAGATGAACGAAAGTCTTACAGGTTTGGAACGACATGAGGGTGAATAATTAATGACAGAGTTTTCATTTTTGGGTGAACTATCCCTTTAACATGTTCAAGCTAAAATTGTAGCAAAATGATCATTTAAAAGCTATTTTTTCTTAATTGCATTTACACTCACAGTTAAGACACTTATGAGTGCATTTTTATTAAATACCCACGATGATAACGTAGCAAAATTAAATGTGGATTTGAAAATGCAATAACATTGCATCAAGCGCCTTAACTTTGAGTGTAAATGCAACTAGGAAATATAACTTAATTATCATTTTGCTACAATATTTGCTTGAACATGTTAAACATCTAATTTTCTGTAATAGATTTTAATTGTAATTTTTAAAAATGTATAAAATGTTCAAATTTATGTTTAAACTATATGTTTAAAGCTAGTGTAGTAATGCAAAATATTATATTGTTGATTTTGAATTATTATTTTTTTTGCTTCAGATGTTGCACATATACAGTATGGAAAATGTAAATTCAAATACAAAAATACATTGCCATTGTACACATTGCATTGCCATTGTGCATGTTACATTTCAAATTGACATTTGGTACCTGTATGCTACCATACTTTATGAATGTCAGAGTTTTATGTGAATATACTTTTAATTAAGTGACAGAAATCTTTTAGATGACAGATTTCATTTGAAGTGCAGTTTTACTGTGCTTTTATCAAGATGACATCACTTTGTCCTTATGCAAACAAACTCTTAGGACTAAAAATTCAACCTCATCAGAAAAAATTATATCCTAAGATTAAGAACCTCAAATAACCCATTGTACTGATACTTGCCTCACAGCTGAGGACCCCGGCAGACTTTCAGATGTGATCAGTCAGTTACCTCATCATCTTCATGATCTAAAATACAAAGACACATTTGCTGAGTTTCAATAAAAGTTATCTGATAAAATAAATGACATGTATATGACAGGGGAGAATCAGGTAAAAGCATTCATTTAAACACAGAGAACGAGTGATCAACTATTTTATCTGTTTAGAGTTCAATCACGTTGTTCATTCAACAACTGCATACAATTTATGGATTAATGTAAAATACATGGCACCTCTGGTTAAGCATTCATTTACAATAATTACGTATTAAATGTGTACTTACGGCACAGAAATTCAATAGCTTTACAATATATTTGCAGACGGCTGATATCACTGACTGGAGTCTAACGTTAATTACGCTATTTAAAACTCGCTAATGTCATGTTGACTGGCTGTACAACTTTATACATTTTTATTAAATTAAACATAAAACCCACCTTTGAATTTCCTCTTCTCTTCGTCTTGTAATTCGAGTCCAACCTCTAAAGTTCTTCTGACGATAAAGCGGGCGAAGCCATACTGTAGCTGTGGTGTTGCTCGTGCTCTGCTTCCGCTCTCGTCTATTTGAAAATGCAAATAACAGCTGCAGCGGCCTTCGTCATTCAGTTTCATGTTGCTATGCCTAAGTGTCTGAAACATTATATTTTTCGCCTTGTGAACTAAATATAAACATAAATTATCAGAACTCCCCTTTTAAAAACTTTGTCTTCTTAAAGTTTGATATTTTAAAATAAACCCTGTAAGGCTGTACCGCGCTGCAGTCGTGTATAGCTGCTTCCGCAGTCAGTTCGGAAAATTCAATAACGGCTGAAGTGATTTCGACCAATCAGCGTCTTGTTGCTATGCCAAATATACTCAACACAGCAAACAATCATGAATGAAACAGTAATTTGGCTATCGCTGTACCCTTGATGTGAGAACATGTACCTTAATTTCAATTGTATCAAACAGTATCATCAGAGGTCTATCCTGTACCATTAAAGGTACAATTAGTGAAAAGGTAGAAAACTGTTCTTTGAGGAATATTTGTACCATCGTGTAACTTTTTTTTCCTGAGAGTGAATTTAAACTAAATTAACCATGTTTTTTATTAAAGGGTACAAAAACTGTTAATGTGTTATTGAGGAACATTATTTATACCATCGTGTACCTTTTTTTCTGAGAGTGAATTTTAACCAAATTAAACCATGGTTTTTACTATAGTAAAAACCATGGTTAATTTTGTAGTTAGGCTACTATGGCTTTACTACAAAAACCATAGTTCATTTTATGGTTACAATGGTTTTAAATACAAAAAACCATGGTTAAACCAAGGTTACTGTCAGGGCCGGCCCGAGGGATAAGCGAACTAAGCGGCTGCTTGGGGCCCCCTAGCCACCAGAGGGGCCCCCAATCGAGTTTAAAAAATATATATTTTTTTTAGATGACTTAAACAAGTGACATAAATGAATTAATGAATATGGCTGAATGAATGAATAATTCAAGACAAGAAAATTCTGATTTTATGATCAATATAACGCTACAACTGCTGCTGTGTCTCCGCGTTTGTAAATCCGCATAATCTAGACACCTCGCGCATGCATAGTCAAGAGTGCACAACTGCGCATAGTCACGGTATCGGTTTAAGTTGGAGAAAACAGCCGCAGGGGAAACTAACCTTTCTAGGTTTAAGGGTAGCAGTTTGAATAAATAATAAACATAGCAGTTCGAACTCTTCTCCACTTTATTACCACACATTGATAGATTACTAACTCCAAAAACCGCGACACCCAGTACCAAGAGTTAGTAAAAGAGTAAAGTAAAAGTTAAAACTTTTTTTTATTTAAGTAGGCATCTATTTTTTTTATAAGTATTATTTTGTATTAATACATAACCTCACTGTATTAATTTATAATGTATCATAATTGCGTGACATTTGTGTCAATAATCGTCAAGCACAGGTGACTCCCTGTAGTTGAAGAGGGCCCCCAAATCAAATTTTGCTTAGGGCCCCCAAAAGGCTCGGGCCGGCACTGGTTTACGTAGTAAAACCATGGTTCATTTTGTAAGTAAACTAGGGTTTTGTACTGAAAAAAACCATAGTTAAAAACCATGGTTACTACAAAAAGACCATGGTTTAACCACGGCTATTGTAGTAAAACCATGGTTCATTTTGTAGTTACTATGGTTTTACTGCAAAAACCATAGTTAAACTATGGTTCATTTTGTAGTTACAAATGGTTTTACTACTACAAAAACCATAGTAAAACCATGGTTACAAACGAAAAACCATAGTTACTACAAAAAAAACCATGGTTAATTTTCGTAAGGGGATCTTGAGCGTGTTGTTTTAAAAACAGTCCGCCAGAGGGCAGTCAGCTGTTGTGTTTGATGAACTGTCTGAGGAACACACAAAATGTGCACTCGAGTTACAACAGTAAAGTTTCTTAAAAAATATTATTGAGAACAAACTGTTTCGATTTAAGTCACTTCAGCAGGGATATATGACATATATAGACAGTTTTTGCGCTCTTCTAAGCCATCATATATCAGCTAATACTCATAGACTGTAAAAAAAAGATAGCTAATACTACACACTTTACTATCCCACAGGAGATGATTTCGACGCAACTGACGTTGGTAGATCACATGACAATGACAACCATGGTGAATGTACGTCTGGATTATATTCATACATATAGGACATACTTTTTTTTATCTGACGCTAATTACTTGCTTCTTCCAAATAAACACTCACTACTCAAAAGAGTGTGTGATTTCAGACGCAGCCTGTGTGTGTTCTTGTAGTGCCGTAAGTCACATGGCATTTACAGATCAGGTGAGTGGCTGAAAAAAACAATCTGCAAACTTTTGGGGTCCTAGCTGCACCAGTCACAATCTGCTGATTCTGAAGGATAAAAATCAAGCCATTTAAAGGGTACCTATCAGGAATTTTGAAATTACCTTTCATGTAGTGTGTAACATAGATCTAAGTGAACGAAAACATCCTGCAAAGTTTTAAATATGAAAGTTCACCGTATACAAAGTTATTATCTCTCAAAAGTAAGAGTCGACTCTGAGTCGTTGATATGAATCGATAGACGAACGATGCATTTTCTCTAACTTTCGTACGTCACTTGTACAAGTTATTTGAATAAGATACGCCCACTCATTGCATTAGGAGACACCAGGGAAAACATCATGTCGACGAGACGCTGCTGTGTTTTGAAAGTGCGACGCAAAAGCAAACTTATTTCATCTGCCCAGTGAGGAGCATTTGAAGACAGTGGCTACAGTTCATAACTATACCACAGAAGTATTATAGCCCGAACTTGTTCTGTGTTCGCGTCATTTGAAGATGATTGCTTCACAAACCTAAATGCTATAAAGTATGAATTTGCGAGCCGGCTGATACTGAAGGAGGGAGGTTCAGTACCAGAGTTTATTTGGATCAGCTTCCTTCTCCGAATCACAATCTGTAAGTAGGCTGTTGCTTTTATGTTTGTATCATGTTCTATAATTATTTTGTGTGTTGTGTACGCACAGGCACAGCGCAGCTTCTTAGCAGCTAACTTAGGTCTTCAATGTCAATTGTATTGAAATATGTGAAGTGTTTGTCGTTGTTAATGGAGTTGTCACAGGGCTCTCGAGTGTCACGCATCACGCATTGAGCGTGACAGTCACTCATTTCGGTTTTGTCACCTC
>JAZAVI010001527.1:0-14020 GCA_036326025.1 Chrosomus eos
AGTACAAATAAAATCGAAAATCAATGGGCGGTCAGCGTTAATATTGTGGCAGGCCTCCACAGATAAATGAACGTATGGGAAACCTTGATACAGCTTGGATAATGTGCACAATTGTGTTACGATTCAAAAACTTTATTGTTCATCAGACGAAACCAAAGCATTTCATTTTCACATGCGTGTAAGCCGCGGGAAAGGCAAGTTGCATATAGGGCATTTCAGAATGTTTGTAAACAATAGGCAAAAGATACTTCCGGGTGGCAGAACGCGAGCGGCTCCTACTGACTAACTGAAGAGATCCAGCCAGCTACTGTAACAGTTACTTAGTTAAAACAGGGTTTCCGCGGGGCATTAAAAAGCATTAAAAGTCATTAAATGGATTTTGCGAAAATTAAGGCCTTAAAAGGCATTAAAAAGCATTAAATTTGATTCTTACAGGCATTCAATTTTTTTTATAGTTTTGAAGAGAATTTTATATAAATTTATTTGAATATAGCCTTCATAATTAATAATTTGTATTTGCTGTCGCAAAATATGTACGTTCGTGTGATAAATACGCGTAACCAGTTTAGTAATTGCTTCCGGCCGGAGCAAAAGTGCCGTGATGCGGAGTTGACGCACGTCTGTTGTACAGCGGTGGACAGGTCTGAACCTTGTAAATAGTACATTGTGTTTAATTTGTCGTTTAATGAGATCTAATATATGTTGCTAGTAGCGAGAATAGACCCGACTGTTACACGCATGCACTTAAATGGTCCAGTAGCAGAACTTTTGCCAAGCATGTCAGAGGTTTTGGGTTCTAATCCGCAGTAAGAAGTATACATTTTTCCCCTCGTCAAAACCGATTGTTTATTAGTGGTTGTATATCAAGCAATGACATGTTTGTGTGCATTGTTTTGTGATTTCACCGTAACAAAAAGAGTCTCTCCGCAACGGATTGAAGCGCGCGTCTGAGAGAAGAAGTGTTGTGCACGAGCCGCAACAGAACGCAGGCAAACAACGTGTATTGTTCTTCTATACTCTTAGACGCAGGGCTCTCAAGTGTCACGCATTGAGCGTGACAGTCACTCATTTCGGTCTTTTGTCACGCTCACATTGTATTTCTCTCGCTGAAAAACTATTTATAATATATTGAATATGCCGCAGCGCCCCAAATGTCTCTGGACGCGCCGCTATCACTATGAAACCGACAGGAATCAAGCGCGTCTCCCCTGCAGTTCTTACTATTCAAGCCTGCCACTTATCAGCCAATCAAAAAAAAAGAAAGGGTCTACAGCTACACATTAGCCAATTAGAAAATAGCACTATTGTATCTGGGTAAGATTCAAGATAAGTCATGATCTCCTGTTTTAATGTTACAAAAAATTCACAACTTGTTTGACACAATGGCAACTTGACTGCTGTTAGAGAAACGTTTCCCAGATAATTATCATCAGTTTTAATGAGTGTCTGTAACTTAGTCAACAGTTTTACAGCATGTTCCCTAACCCTAACCCAGCCTGTTCACTGACAACACCTGCTCAGAACAAGTAGTCTAGGCCTAGTCATATTTTCGTCATCGCACGATGACTGACATATTGTCACATTATAAACATTTCTCTCTCCAAATAGGCTTAATAATTTTGCATAGTCGATGTTATAGGTCACTTTTAAAATCATGTCATATTTTATAATTATATCCGGGCCATGGATGCATTAATCATTGCATCTGTCTTTCAAAGATGTCTGGTAAAAAGCAATTAAGCACCCTCTTATCCGCCCTGAGAGGAAAGCCCCTAAAAAGGCCAGGTTAGAGGATGCTGGCCCAGAGAAGGTGGCGAAACGGGCCCATTAGAGGAGGAGACTGTGCCGGTAGAAGAGGAAGAGAATAAATACTTTGTATTTGGTTGAATTGTCAGTGCCATGTGTCAAATCTTCTCTTTTGCAAGTGTGAGCAATTATTAATAACAACAACAAAAACACTAATAATAATATTACTAATGAAACACCACCATTCCTGCGACCCGTCCTATACGCCGCGAGATGTTTAAAAAATGGTGGGGACAATCGACATGTCCCACCCGCAAATTACACCTATGTGTTCCAGAAAAAAAGAGAAAAAAAAAACATTTTATACATATATATATATATATATATATATATATATATATATATATATATATATATATATATATATATATATATATATATATATATATATATATATGCATATACGTGGTTAGTCATGGGTCGTATATGGCATTAAAAAATTTTAAAATGGCATTAAAAAGGCATTAAAAAGGCATTAAATTTCATTTGAAGATACCTGTAGAAACCCTGTAAAAACACTGTTGTTGATAAAAGTTGAAACGATGATGAAAACGTGTTGTGTTTGGGGTTATTTTGCTTAGAAAAAAAGAGCTAGAGAGTATTTTGCTAATTATGTGTAGGTCTACTATATTACATATTTATTATATTTTTTACTTATATCATTAAAACACAGTTGTTATTATGATTAAAAAAACGCATTATATTTAATTACATTTTTTATTTTATTACATTTTTACTGTCGACAGTTGGTTTCCCTTCCAAGCAATTTACTAGCGTTGCCATAGGAACGCTTCAGCTTTTGCCACCCGGAAGAACGTCTGTTACTGTTGTGACGTCATGGTGAATTGTCGTAATATATATATATATATATATGTATATTATATATATATGTATGTATGTATGTATGTATATATATATATATATATATATATATATATATATATATATATATATATATATTATAATATATATAATTCATGTGATTATATATATATAATCGCATGAATTTCTGCGATTAATCGCATTGTTACGCGCAAAATTGAATAATGAATTCTAAAGTAATGTATTGCACACTTTTGATTTAAATGTACTGCTATATACACAAAGTGCAATAACATGTGGTTTGCAAAAACTTTAAACAAATAAGGTGCTTTATACCAGCAGTATTGTCTTTACACAGTAGCAATAAAATATTTATTGTAAATCTCAACTTAAACATTAATGTAATCAAATCAAATATTAAGACAAAGCTATTTGGCACTGGGGATTACCTTTTATCTTGTTAAAATGAGTCCAGTTTTCTTGTTTTTTTTCTGAACAGGTATCAACAGGTATCTTTTATCAGGGAGCAGCAGAAACAGTCCATGTAGTCAGAGGTCATGACCACTACTACAGATATAAGTCGACCAACGTTACTTCTCTGATAGTAGCTTAGGTTTGGTCATGCCATGGTTAAGATTAGGCTACATTAAACAGAGGTAAAGCCCAATATACTTCTACGCCGTAGGCTGTGTGTAGCGCGCGTACCCTGACGTGCACCTCTCCAAAACTGCAACAACGCGTCAATACGCGTACCGCAAGCGCTGATTGCTAGAACCGCTCCCCGGGTTTCACATGCTCCCGTAATTGCGCGTAAACGCGGACAACGACGCAGAAGTAAATGAAAACCAACGTAGAGGCTCTGACGTAGGTCCGACGCAGAAGTATAAATCAGCTTTTATAGTGAGGTGAAGTGGTCGAGCACAAGGTGCAGCGAAGCGGGTGCGTTCCTGTGAAACTGTTGCGGTCAAGCTCGCCTCACGCACGCGGCCGCGCCCGCCCGTTGCCGACGTTGAATTGTCTATTACTTTTGTACACGACGCGCAGCACAAATCATTGGAAGAGAGACTGATCCTCGGCTCGCTGTTTGTGAGTTTCCAGAATCTAAATAGTTATCAGGACATCAACAGAAGGGAATTCACATGGCAGAGCATCCCCGCTAAACTAAACGCAGGCCTATCAGGTAAAGTTATGTAACGTTATAATTTTAATTTAAGTTAAAAAGGCTACAGCTGCGTAGCGCACAGAAGCCGTTAGTTACTATCCGCGCCTGTAATTCACTTTCTGTTCACCTGATAGAACCTGCCAAAGCCTCTCTCCACTGCTTGTTTGGGTGGGTTATTTGCTGGCTGACCAACATCCCACTCCTGTGATCCATGGTTTGACTGTAGGCGTGTGTGTGTGTAGTATTCAGAGCCAGTGAGCAACGGACTTTAAAAAAAAAAAAAACTGCGTTAACGTGCGTTAAAAAAATTGTCGGCATTAATTCATAAATGCGTTAACGCGATAATAACGCGTTAACTTGCCCAGCCCTAAATATATATATATATATATATATATATATATAATATATATATATATATTTTATATATATATATATATATATATAATTTTTTTTTAACATAAAAAATAAATATAACATAAAAAAGCAATATTTGAATATTAACTTCAGCATTCGAGTAGTATTGATTTTTTTTTTTTTATATATTCGAATTATATTTGAATTTCGGAATTCGTTCCAACAGCCCTAGAAGAGATGGAGCTTGTCTTAAGCTAATAGGTAAAGTATTTGGGGCAGCGATGTAAAACACTCGATCTACCCTACATTTGAGCCTCGATTTTGGTGTAAACAATAGAGCCTGATTTGATGAGCTGAGTGATCTTGCAGGTTTATATTCAGTCAATAGGTCAGTTAAATAAGTTGGTGCTAAGCCATTTAAAGATTTATAAACTAATAATAGTACTTTAAATTCTACTCTGAAACGCACAGGTAACCAATGTAGTGAGCGTAGAATAGGGGTAATATGTTCCCTCTTTTTTACACCACACAAAAACCGTGCCGTAGCAATTGGACCTATTGCAAACGGGATTGTGATTGCTGACTAGTCCCTAAATACAGTGAATTGCAATAGTCCATCCTAGAGGAAATAAAAACGTGAATTAATTTCTCAAGATCTTTAAAATACAGAAACGGTTTAGCTTTTGCAAGCAGACGCATTTGTTAAAAGCAGGTTTTAACGACCGAATTTATTTGGCAGTCAAACTTTAGATCATCATTCAGAATAAAGCCCAGATTTTTTTACCCAGTGTCTCAGGTACACGGACATCTCACGCAAATCCAAATTTATAGATTTTGATAACTCAGATGGGCTAAAAACAATAATTTCGCTTTTCTTTTCATTGAAAATTAAATAATTCAAAGAAAGCCATGCCATAGGCATGCTATAAGAGACTCAAACCCTGCAGAATTACATTTGACAGGTAAATAGACCTGTGTGTCGTCTGCATAGCAATGAAATGATAGACCATGTTTCTCAAAGATGGACCCAAGAGGAAGCATATACAGGGAAAATAACAATGGAGCCAAAATAGAGCCCCGAGGAACTTCACAAAACAAATGTGCTGTAGTCGAATAGTGTTCGCCCATCTTGACTGAGAAACTACTATTTGTTAAATATGATCTTAACCATTTTAGAGCTGTACCTCTTACACCGACATAGTGCTCTAGACAATCAACAACAATAGTATGATCAATAGTGTCGAAAGCAGCTGTTAGATCAAGAAGCACAAGAGCTGCAAAAGCACCAGAATCACATGAAATTAACCTCTTAACCAGCGCCCCATTTTTTAAGAATTTTCTGAAAATGACATACCCAAATACAAATGTCTGTAGCTCTTAAACCCTATGGTCCACATTCAAAACTCTGATCTTTTTTTAAACTAGACACTTGAAACTTTGTTACCTAAGAGTCATTATAACTCAAAGTAGCATAGGAACAGAGTAAAACAAGGTAAAATGTACATGAATGTGACTGACGATTTCTTTGAATTAACTTCACTTAGGGAAAATGTATCATACTTTTATGTTAAGGGCCTGAAAACACCATAAAGATAAAATTGAATGTCTGACCATGTTTAGATTCAAATTTGAGGATGATACTCCCAAAAATGTAGTTTCTGTAAGCTTTTATTCAAGAAAAGTATAGGCGTCCTTTCCAAATGCAATTTGGAGACTCCAATGGACACCAGGCACCCAACCACTTTACATAAGAAGTAAACACTACAGGTCTACATCATCAATTCAAAACTGTTATGCCCTTCAAACCACACAAGAAAAAAAAACGATTTCAGCACAACATTTGAACATTTTAACAAAATTCTCTTTATTTTAAACAATTCTAATAACAAAAACAGTGATTTCTCACTACATGTATAGACATTGCAGAAGTGTTCATTTTCCAACTAATGTATAAAATATATAAAAAGAAAAACATAAATGTTTTAGAACATTTGCAATTACAAACGTGTTTTTACTCAAATAAATTGCAATAAACTGATATAATGAATATCCTATTACTTTCTGTTGCTCTTCGTCAATTGCTCCTCTGCATCTTCTGCAAAAACACCTTCAAATCTCTTCTTTAGGTGACGATCCATGAGAGAGGTGCTCAGATATAAGCTTTAGAGTAATCCGTGCATTTATGCAAGCTCCATGTGTCAAAACATCGCGTTTATGTGTCTGTTTACATTCTGGTCGGCTAACTATGTGTGTGCGTGGCTGCGCGCGTGGCGAAAAGCGCACATTTGAATGAAAACTTTACGCATTTGAATGACGAAAATGCTTGCATGAACGGTCTATCACTGCAATCGATTTTAGTTGGCCAATATCCCGTCAATCAAAACGTAGCTCAAAAGACATTGGATAGCATTACCCAGGCTTTTATCCAGTCGAAAGCCCAGCTCCGTGATGGACAGCGCGCTCAGCCTGTCAGGGACTCACTTACTGTTTTGGTCTGTAACACAGCCTGTGATTGAAGGACAGAGAAGTGGAATATACCATTCGATCAGGAAGAGTTTAAACTACGGGGGTGATATGGCTTTTGAGTGTTGGCATACGGATTAGAATCGATATTTCTTTGAAACTGAACATGATGCGAACTCTATGTCAAAAACGGTCATACAAACAGAGGAGTATATTTCATTTTTTCCCTATTTTTTTCGTGTTTTGGATTAAAAAGTGGGATACATTTAGAAGACTGGACCCTTACACTGAAATGCATGCTGTTGTTTCATGGATTTGTCCGAACTGATATGAACCATACGAGATGAAAGATGAGTATTGCGTTTCATTTTGGTCATTTTCAAATGGAAAGTCCTTTTGCATTTAGTTTAACCCTTTCCTCTCTGGTGTATTGATTGCAAAAACAAGTTTAGAACATGATTCTCGAGTGTTTTAGCTTTCAAATGATGCATAGTTTATGATGGTCAGTTGAATATTTGTTATAAAACAAAGCTTTAAAAAGTAATAAAAGTATAGCCACGCCCTCGACGGCCCGCCCTCGGGCCGGTGCTTGAAAAGGGGTTAAAGGGCACCTATTATGCCCCTTTTTACAAGATGTAATATTGGTCTTGGGTGTCACCAGAATGTATTTGTGAAGTATCAGCACAAAATACTCCACAGTTAATTTATTATAACCATTTTAAAATGTCATTTTTGGGGCCTGTTTTAATAAGAGCTGTTTTGGTGTGTATCACCTTAAATGTAAAAGAGCTGCATATCCCCGCCCTGCCTTTGGATGAGGGAGTAACTTGATACCTAAGTGGCAATATAGAGTCGGTAGAAGCAGAAGCTGAGAGTGAGAGACCCGCTGTTTTATATGGCATTCAGCCGTAGAAGTTTGAACCGGAATCAGACCCAGAGAATAAAGAGACTCCGGCAGAAAAACACAAATGAGAATGGACCAGGACGTCTCGGATTATTTGACACATTTATGTACTTATAGAGTTGTAATCGCATCCTTGATGTGTTTACTTCCTGTTTTCGGTCGAAGTCTATAGTAGTCGATTGTCGAGTTCGCACGCGCGATCCTTAGTTATCTAGTTACCAATGATCGCGCGTGCGAACTCGACAATTGACTACTGTGGACTTCGACCGAAAACAGGAAGAAAATACAGGTATGTGAGCTGGCTGAATAAACATCATTTTTATTCATATCTTTCACATCTACTGCAGTCAGATTGACCGTGTTCACTCTTAATAACACCACTCACATGACTGTGCACTTGTAATGACACATCAAGGATGTTAAGAGGCTAAAAGCAGGTTTAAAACTTGCCCCATTTAAGTCAACAGGGTGTAAATTTTAAAAAGAGTGTGATTACACTGTGTAGGAAACACCGATTTTTGTCGTTGTTCTTTGTAGTGACAGCACTCCAAATTACAAAAAAATGAGCTCAATGTTAAAATTGACCCGAGTTCTCCTTTAAGGAAGGAGGTACCATTTAGCAGCATATATGCTCAGCATATATGCTCAGGACAGACCTGCCCCCACTGCTAATTAAAATCCTAAAGGAAACACTGTAACTCTTCTCATATTAACTTTTCTGAAACATTAACCAAGATGGCCTACTAGTATTGTTGTTGATATGAGTCTGTCTAGTTTTGTCACCGTTTTCTTAAAGTTAACATAATCTGACTGAGGAATCTTAGACAAGTAAATATTGTAACTGTGGTCAAATGTAAATTAGCTTGTGCCTATTTAACTTTATTCAAAAATTATTTAATTCTGCAATTTGCCTTCATTAGCAATTATCATCAATTTGATTACACAGATACTAATTAAACTAAACAGACAATGGCATCTCTGAATTCAATAATGAAATGCCTTTAACTGAAATTGAATGTTTAATCTTATCATTATACATCACTGACACTCTATCCTCCAATTTGATACTGTTAAGTGCTTTTATGTTACAGTATATTTTAATCTTTGATAACAGTAGGTAATAAAAATACAACGGATCATGTTAGCTCTGGTCCAATTAAAAAAAAATATTAACAAATAGAACTCAGGACATTTTTTGTTCATGTAAAACATACCTCATTGTCATGTTCTAGACTTCTTATATTTAGCTTTAAATTAAAAAAATTCCCCTTAATATTGTGGCAGTTCTTTTCTCTGTGGTATCGAAAATGGTATCGAATATCGATAGTTTAAGGTATCGTATCGAAGTTAGAAATTCTAGTATCGTGACAACACTAATTAATATATATATTAGGGCCGGGACTTTAACGCGTTAATTAAGATTAATTAATTACAGACTTTAACGCGTTAATTAACGCAAAAAAATTATTTTAATCGCACTTATTTTTGCACCGCGGAACGTTTTCTCACTGGATGAGTTTCGGCGGACCGATTATACCGGAGCACCAACTAGCGTCAGAAGCCCAAGAAGCTGGCGGGGATCGCGCTTCATAGACATGTTCATAGATCGCCTCCGATCGGACTAAATTAAGTTATTTTGTTTTTAGCCCTATGTGACTCACACCTTCACTCTCAAAGAGGTTAATTTTTATTATGAAAATCCAAAGTTGCTTTCCCTTGAGTATGTTGTTAACTTATCTTGTATGCAAAATTCTTCATCCACAAGCAAAAATGGCTTAAATCTCCTTTGAGCTTTCCTCTTTTTCTGGCTGATTTTGACTTTTATTTCGGTCCCTTAGACTTATAAAAACAAGAAAAGTGAAATTTTTTTTGATGCATTATGATGATTTATTTAAAGACATGACATGCTTTTCTTTCTTTTTTATGTATTACATAATTTGATGTATGCAAACCCAGGATATTTATTTTCTGTTAGGTAGCCTACCTTTGTTTGTTTGTTTGTTTGTTTGTTTGTACACCTTGCTTAACCCTTAGGGGTCTGAGCTGTTTTGGGGCTCTTTCGGTGTTTTGATATGCCCTGACATTTGTGCTTATTTCAGCTACTTAAAAACATACCATTTGCCAACATATAAATTTGCTGTATTCAGCACAAACTCTGCTACAATAATATGTGAGCAAAATGGATGTACATGTTTGCATTTTATAGAAAAAAAATAATATGCGTGGTTAGTACGTTTTGGGAAAAAAATGTCACCGCAATAAGGCCATTTAACACATACTGAATAGTTGTAAACAATACTTTTGAGTTACTATTCTTGTAGGCTAGAATTTTTACTTCAAAATGAAGTGAAAATCATTCTGACCACTCTTTCAGAAAGATCAATATAACGATTTGAATTTCTTACATCAGTTTTTGGGTCATTACTGCTGTATGCGTGGGAGTGTTAATGCCCATGAATATTAATGTAATTTACACCTGGGAAGACTAAAGACACTCCCCCAATGTGCTAATGCCCCATCAAGGTGCTGTGAGGCAGCCTGAACTAAGAATGATTCACTGATGAATAAAAAGTTAAAAAGAACAGCATTTATTCAAAATAGAAATCTTTCCTAAGAACATAAAGACTAAAGCCCTATTCGCACTGGATTAGTATTATCTGGGGACCTCGTGTGATTTAGAAATTACCCCGCCACATCTGAATTTCGTGTGGCGCATTCGCACGGGATAACCGAAGCCTGTGATTTTACTCGAATTTACTGACTTATCTCCCGGATATGGCGTCAGGCTATTGCTTGGAAATTTCTTTTCGTTAGGTCTAGCTGTATGATATATTATGACATAGCCTAAACAGAATAAAAGTTCCTTACCGCACGCTGCTATACATGCCAATTCATCTCCATTTAATCATTCTTTTTGTTTTGCTCTTCCGATGATCTTCAGCTTTCACTTTCTGCAAATTGTGTAGTTGTTGTGTGAAGCGATATGACTCAGCACCCAAAATACTATCAAAACACTCCAAGCCAGCCTCCATTATTCGCGAAAGATGGATAAAAAGGCGCACATGAAACAAAAACCTTGAAAAAATGATATACGATCCGGCCAAATCACAGAGATGCCGATTCGCACGGGACTAATATTATCACAGGACCTCGGGTGTTCGGCGAAATATAGTAGGTAATTTGCGGGGGAATTTTTACTTTACAAATTACAGACATGGTCGATTCGCACGGGATTAAGATCTCAGACAAACTCCGCAATTATTACAAATTACTAGAGGTCACCAGGTAATACTAATCCCGTGCGAATAGGGCTTTAAAGTCATTCATATCTCTTAACACTTCCTTTCAAAAAAAAAAAAAAAAAAAATCTATTGCCATTGCGGAGCGGACACTATTCATTCCGGTGAAATCACAAAATAAAATGCACACAAACGTGTGTCCTATATACGTGTGTGTTTGATATAGACTGTAACCACTGATGAACATATTCGGTTTTGATGAGAGAAAAAAAAACTACACCGATGGCGGGATGCGAACCCATAAACCTCTGACACGCTTGGCAAACGATCTAACCACTAGATCAATAGATCGCAGATCAATATATTTCACTAAATAATTACAACCTAAGCAGTTATATAAAAAGTTTACACGAGCGTATACACGAATGTTGTGAGTTAATATTTACTATAGTCTGAAAATGCATTTGAGCTCTATGATCAGATAAGGAATTATAAAAACACTAAACAACTTACTCTGAACTTGTATCCTCGGGGTCAATTCGTTCTTCAAAATGCAACCGTTCGTCAAATTTCAGTTTCAAATCCTCTGAAGGAGTAGCTTCCATCCCTAAAACGCGATGAAACTATCAGTGAATCTCTGATGAAGAATCTTTATGTTGTTATGCAGTGATCGGGGGTGTGCCGCGTGTGCGATGCATATCGCCTATTTACCATGTCAAAAGCGCTGGGGGTGTGGCGGGCTCACCTAATTATCTATAATGAAGGGAGAGCGAAAAAACTGTAACTCTCCTTGGTTTCAAACGGATTACATAAACTGGAAATATTTTATTTCATTTAAAAGAAGAGAATCTCAGCTTCATAAAGAGACATCTCTCGTATCTCTGTGACAAGTATTGAAAGAGTTACAGTTAATGTTTCGGACGCGTTTCAGAACGGACCTCACAGACAGAGACAAGGTAAAACGTGAATCATGTTTATTTTTCTTTATTTGACGAAAAGCACTACACTTTGTTTTTATTGTGAGTATCCACAAAAAAAATAACACACTTAACAGGATCTAATGATGTACAAACACTTATATTTAAGATCAAAATCAACAGAGTAATTTGATTCTCTTTTGCACTGATAAGGAAAAAATCCAGCAAACCGCGTGGACGCGGTTTCTGACCTCTAAGGGTTAACTTCCCTGAGTTGGTAGTTATGTATAAGTTCTGCAATAAAAAAAAAAAAAAAAAAAAAAAAAATATATATATATATATATATATTAGATTAATTTTTTTAATCGAGTCCCGGCCCTAATATATATATATATATATATATATATATATATATATATATATATATATATATATATATATATATATATATTATATATATATATATATATATATACACATACATACATACATACATACATACATACATACATACATACATACATACATACATACATACATACATACATACATACATACATACATACATACATACAGGGATTAAAGTTCTCAGTCGCTATGACGGATTTCCGTTAATTGCAGCGAGTCTATGACGGATTTCCGTCAATTGCAGGGTTCCCGTCTGTCCTTATGTCTTAATTAACTTTTCATAATTTTAAGGCCGTAAATAGGTTTTCATTTCTCAAATAGTGTGATAAATGTCTTAATTTTAGTTTGAATACTTTGAATAGGAATTAAATTAATGGTTCTCTAAGCGATCCTGGGTGACGTCACTTCTTGTTGACGTTTAAAGTATTGTCAAACAAAACGGAGGCTAGCTAGACCCTCCCTCCTCCTCATCCACGCACTAACCCCCCAAACCCTTCTTGTCGTTATTGGCTGGAACAGTTTGTTATGTTTCGTGGAGCGGGTCGCTACAGTTTTGTTTTTGTTTGCAGTTTGTGGAGCCTGGGGTGTGTGCAAAGACCGCGTCTTTTTACAGTGTGTTCAGGGGACAGGCAGCTAGCGGATCGTGAGGAGATGTTTGCTGTATGTGACAAAAAAATGTTTTGGCCTAAAAAAACGCGTGACATCGCTTAGAGCACCTTTAAGGAAAGACGAGGTGTATTCACCCTGTGGAGGGGGATGTGATAAAGCCTGGAGTGGAGCGCAAGCACATTCCTCTATCCACTCTAAGCATTCTGTAATCACTTCGCTTATGGTCCACTCCGGGTTTTTCAATTCCAGCTCACGGAAAAACTGCTCCGTGTTCACTCAATTAATCTTATTTTTGGAGAAGTGCATGTGCATGTCAGGCTACAGCTCGTTTGCTGCGGTCCGAGCCCGAGCATGCAAACGTGCACGGCGCATGATAGAAAACAGAACGCGGGTCAATATTGGCCGTTTCTCAATAGCCTACGCAAACTTCGGACTTGCGTCCTGGTAGTTTGGACCTTGCCAAGTTCGACTCAGGAGAACGAACTCCCGAGGACGAGAGGATGCGAGTCCGGTTATTCTGCAAATGGAACAGTGTGTTCTTGATTGCGTCACTCAGCTCAATTCTACAAATTCAGTCATAATACAGGTTAGACAATAATAATACAGGGCTAAGATTACCACAAATAAACACAAGATTTTGGCGCATATCCTAGTGTGTGGGGGTGTGGAGTGCGCACTGCATGACGGAGGCGCGGGCGCGAACACTTGCACTTTCCTATAACAGTGAGAAACAACTTAAATACTCTATCATTTCTGGTCATACAGAAAAGAATACATCATTCGCAGCTACTTTTATTTGTCCAAACTCACATTACAAGAAAACGTTGTGCTTTTGTAAAATAAAATAAACAATCAGGTGCGCTTTCATGATCTCCGTGACTGAAGCGTGTCTCTTAAATGAACTGAAACAAAAATATTGGCTACATAAAGCTTGAAATGTTTACTTTTAAACGAACAATTAAAATGACCCGTTATTTTTTCACACACATTTATTATCATTAGCCAATAAATCATCTCTCTGTTATGGTTCCAGAAACATGGCTCTTCTCATTCAGCACTGCTGAATGGAAAAAAATATTATTCCAGGTTCTAATTTGGCCATAGAAAACCAGTAAAATCGATTTTTTTTTCGATATTAATTTGTGAATATTTAAAATGTTTAATAAATGGGCAAAAAGTTGGAGGGTGCATTTGGCGTCGCTTTTGAATCAGGGTAGCCTTTCGTCGAGTCGCAATAACTCAACGGTCTTTCGAATACGCAAATTTACACGGACCCAAGACTATCAAACTTTTCTACAAATACATTAGGCTATTTGAAATATTTAATAAGGTCCGT
>JAZAVI010001528.1:0-14049 GCA_036326025.1 Chrosomus eos
CCTGTAGGACTCATAACAATCGCTCAAACTGTTGGGGTAACCTTGCTGCCTCCCCGAAAAAAGATAACTGTGATGTTGATGGGGAACCACTCAGCTGGAAAGAGCAGCTTTATCAATTGGTAGGCTAATATACATGCATTACAACCATGTAACGTTATTCAGATTAGTGTGTGTGACCCATGTTTTATTGCTTTTGCAGGTATGTGGAGGAGCATATACAAAGGACAGGGGTCGCTATAGAGACACAGGGCTTCAGCTTTGTTACCAGTGGGAGAAAGAGGGAGTCGCTCACTGTAAGTTTGATCCAGAGCCATATAAAGAGAGAGTTGCGACAACGGAAGTTCTAAATGTTTGGTTGTCACGTGATTCGCGTAGACCTCAAATAGTTCCAGGAAGTGCTTCGGCGCCAATTCAAATCGATGGAGGTAGAGAGCTGAACTGCGATTTTTGGTAGTTTGTAGTCAATAAATGCGTTGGTTTACAATATGTATATAATACATTGACATTTAGATGTAGTATGTATATGTAGTTACATCAATATTGTTTTTAAAAGATAAAAATCTGCTGATATTTAATGTTTATTGTGGTCAACCAGCGTTGCCTGCCTTTGTTAACATATTTTCTGGCTAACTTTACCTTGGTTAAAGACCGTTTTGCAGTTGTTTTGAAGTATTTTTGTGTTCTTAAACTTTAAACTATTTAAGGGTTATCATGTAATGTTCACTATAGTTTCACTAGGACAGGAGACTTGCAGGAAACAGGCGATTGTCTTAAAAAGCCATTGCAAACAAGTAAAATGTAAAATTACATTCATTGTAATGTTTAAAATGCTTATGCACTTATTACTATATAAATGAATACATATTTCATTTTAAAACAAAACATGATTTATACACACACCACACACACATACATTTCCTAGGTGTCCAAGTACATTATTTCCTTAACATAATTTGATAAATTCATGACATGCATCACTTTAATCTATAAAACCTATTTAGTTTAAATTCATTTTTAGTACATTTAGATAATATATATTTTATGTTTTGTTATCTTAAACCCCCCAAAATGTCAGGTTGTGCAACTGTCCGCACAAATTAACAGACTATACTAATTTAAATGGAATTCTATGGCATCATTTTAACCTTTCATATAAACAAATTTTATACATTTCAGTAGATTTATAGCTGATAATTGAAAACCTTTTCTCTAACAATTTGTATGTCAGGGGGGCACAACTGCAAACATGGCTCTCTTATTATGGTAATTGCAGTGTGCATGATAATGCATTGTCCAGAGGAGCCATAATGATCTTTGTAGATCTTCTATCAAATACTGGTAAAAACTGCTTTCAAGTATGGGTAGGTTGGTACACTTTCAGGTGAATTTAAACACTTAGAAATGTTCAACTGAAACTTGTTCAAATACATTGTTCATGACACAAAAATATACATTACATCAGTTTTGAAAAGATTTAAAAAAACATTTATTTGTTTATTTGTCAATGACCTATATATATATATATATATATATATAATATATATATATATATATATATATATATATATATATTTACTACCGGTCAAAAGTTTTAGATCGGTACGATTTTTTATGTTTTTAAAAATCTCTTCTGCTCACCAAGGCTGCAATTATTTGATAAAAAAATACAAAAAAACAGTAATATTGTGAAATATTATTACAATTTAAAACAGCTGTTTTCTATGTGAATAGTGAAGTGTAATTTATTCCAAATAAATTCAAAGCTGAATTTACAGCATCATTACTCCAGTGTCACATGATCCTACAGAAATTATTATAATTTGATGCTCAATAAACATTTATGATTATTATCCATGTTGAAAACAGTTTTTAACATTTTTATTTCAGGATTCTATGATGAATAGAAAGTTCAAAAGAACAGCATTTATTTAAAATAGAATATTTTCTAACATTATAAATGTCTTTACTGTAACTTTTGATCAATTTAACTCATCCTTGATGAATAAAAGTATTTTTGAACTTTCTTTTGAAAGTTCTTTTGAACTTTCTATTCATCAAAGAATCCTGAAATAAAAATGTAAAAAACTGTTTTCAACATGGATAATAATCATAAATGTGTCTTGAGCATCATATTATAATAATTTCTGTTGGATCATGTGACACTGAAGACTGGAGTAATGATGCTGTAAATTCAGCTTTGATCACAGGAATAAATTACACTTTACTATATATTCACATAGAAAACCGCTGTTTTAAATTGTAATAATATTTCACAATATTACTTTTTTTTTTTGTATTTTTTATCAAATAATTGCAGCCTTGGTGAGCAGAAGAGACTTCTTTTAAAAACATAAAAAAATCTTACCGATCTAAAACTTTTGACCGGTAGTGTGTGTGTATATATATATATATATATATATATATATATATATATATATATATATATATATATATATATATATATATATATATATACACACACATACACTTTTGCACTGAATTAGTACAATGGGATTTATAAATGTCTAATAAACTGCACGTCAAGCATGTTGTCTGGCCTTTCCTCTATGTTGTTCTTGTACTGTCAGACACAGAAAATATGCTCTAAAAGTCAGGAGCAATCTAAATAGAACTAAAAATTTTGTGCTAATCATACTTAGGTGTATCTGCACTTTTTCCACAAAGACCAACACTGGGAAGTTTAAGGTTTATTAAAAATAAGGAGCATAAAGTCTTGCAAAATCCAAGGAGCTGAGACTGAAGGTGAGGGTACAGCGTCAGTGCAGGAGTCTTCAGGATCCACCGAATCCCCTTTGTGCTTCTTGTGTTGAAAGAGAAAAAGGAAAAAAAAACGCGATAAATTATTTATAGGATTTAGTATATAATACAGTTATGGTATTTATAATACCCCATTTAGCCTAGTGTGATTTGATCTAGAACATGGCTTGCTGCCGTTTTAAGCATGTTTTTTAATCTTACTTATTCCATCTCCCTTTCCCATCAATACAAATCAGCTGGGCTAAATCATAATATAGACAGGTAATAGTCAACAGAAACACAATGAATAAAAAACGCCAACCATACGTTTTTCCTTACTCAAATATGAAATCTAAAATAAGGATTTTTCCCCGTTATTGCACATATAATAAAACCGATATTCTCATTTTATCAATTAACTATCACACTCTCCAATGTTATATTTAACCTATGTTTAGAAGTATTTCCCTCTTATTACACAACAAAGGATAAACATGCATTAATAGAACGGGTTTAAACATTAATATGCTGTTCGTGGTTTCTTATGCGGTACTAACTTTATCCAATGACCTTTATTTTACCTGATAACGTCCCCTATAACTACTAATTTAGAGAGCAATAAGCAACTAGCATGCTTTAATACAGTTAAAGTTACAAGTAAATTTGATTCAGATGTACTGATAATATACAATCTTATTCTTTAAACGTCTTACCTTTTAAAAGTGCATCACAAACGGTCTGTTCTGCTGTAACTCTACGGCGCGGCTGCTACTTCCGGGAACTATTGAGAGGCTCCGCGAGCCGCCATTGCTGTAAAAAAACGTTCCATTGTTGTCAATGGAGTTGTCGCAACTCTCTCTTTATATGGCTCTGGTTTGATCCTCTCGTACATTTTTCATGAAAGTTTTGTGTGATGTGGTTTGGGCATGAAAATGGCACCATTGATATCAATGTGTTTCACCTTTTATTGTATAAACAACTGTTGTTTGGTTTTAGGGAAATGCAACACTCCATCTCTATCCGCACTTCAAACCACTGCAAGATTTTAAAGGTTTGTTGTTGAATTTTGGAAAGTCTATTAAAAGCAGGGCTACACACATTTAGGTTTACATTGCAAATATGCATGAATTTGTGTCTGAAATGCAACTTTCTCTCAATTTCAGGGTTGTCAGAATACCTCGGCACTGAGATTTGCACTTCACGACAAAAACGTTTCAGCTTGGTGACATTTGTTGATAGCCCTGGTCTGGTGGATGGAGACATGAAGTACCCCTTTGATGTGGACCAAGCTATTCTGTGGCTCGGTGTGTTTTTGTCTTTAGTTGTTTGTGTGTTTAGGAGTTGACATTTGTTTTAATGTTTTTGTTGCATGTCTATGTTTAGCATATGATCCTAATATATGTCTCTGATTTATGATTCTACCTGTCTACATCAGGTGACCTCTGTGACCTGATCCTGGTCTTCTTCGACCCAATGGGACAGGCTTTATGCAAGCGCACACTCAGCATTGTAGAGAAACTGAATGAGAAGCAAGGGGACCGTCTCCGTTTCTATCTCAGTAAAGCTGATGAGGCTGGAGGAGAGTCTGATCGACAAGTAAACTGATCTTATACACGCTCATCTTCACTGTTATGGTTTAATTTGCATGTACACTACCGTTCAAAGCCATTCTCTTCTGCTCACCAATGCTCATATATTTTTATTTGAATGTATTTAAAAAGATTTATATCTTTTCAAAATAAGCTGAAAGTAGATTCTAGTTTAGACACTGAATAAACAGTGTTTATTTGAAATCTAAATCTTTTGTAGAGTAATACATGTCTTTACTATCATTTCTATCAATTTAAAAGGTCCTTACTAAACAAGCTAATTTCCTTTTTTTTTATTCTTACTGACACCAAACTTTTAAAAGGTAGTGCATGTGACCATAGACGCCACACACACACACCCCTCTAAGGGTCAGCCAGCTGTTTTTTTCGTTGTTTTTGTTTTCCGTTGTTTTTTTTAATATGTATAAATACAGAATCTGAATTAAAATGTTTGATTTAAGCCTACATTTCAAGATTAGGTGTCATAAAATTTCTTGTTTTTAAAGGTGCAGTGTGTAGCTTTTTGGCGACATCTAGTGGTTAGTTTGCGAGTTTACACTAAGGGCTCAGCCCACTGCTCACCCCTCCCTTCCGAAGAAGCTACGGTGGCTAAAACGGGACAAACATCGTCGTCTAAGACAGCAGAGAATAGCCAGAGTAAAACAAGCCACAGCTAACATGGAGTACCACAGTCCATTATAAACCACATCATGGATCAAGTTTACAAAGCCATAGTCAGGTGAGGATCAAGGGGATTAATACATAATATAATAATATTGGTCTGAGCTGTCGACACGACAGATCTCGTCACAGTTGTTGTAAATAATAGTAATCAGCTGATTGTCTCACGAACGTAACCAGCACATTCTCCCCACATAGCAAACCCATAATACAGCAAGGGAGTAGAACCACATGAAACTATGCAACTATAGATTTTTTCTAACAGGGTAGTAAAAGTTTAGCTGGCTAATATGAGCTGTTACTGTGGCTGAGCTGGTTAAAGCCTTGTTTATACTCGACGCGTCCGCATGAGCCCAAAGGTTCGTGCGGCAAAAATGATGTGATTGTAATAACAGCACGCGTGCCTCCGCATTCCAATAGACACCACTTATTACACACAATAGCCTTTTTTCTCTGATTTTGGAAACTCGATCGACTTAAAATGCTTCCAAGATCGACGGGTTGGTGATTCCTGTAACTGTTTTCCGGTCAATGACAAGAGTAGCCTACTAATCAGCTGTCTCACGAACGTAACCAGCACATTTATCCCCACATAGCAAAGCCATAACACACCGAGGGTGAATAATTAAGTTACATGAAAAAATCCAACTACATATTTACACCACTGACAAGGGAAAACACTCATGGTGTTTATGACTAGCTTCTTCTAGCTTTCTGCGGCTTCTCTTTCTGCGGCAGTGACGAAACGCGCTCTGTAACGCTGTTTGTTCGCTGTCGGCTACGGTAGAAATATGACGTCATAATATGGCGGCCTTCATAGAAGGGGATTCCCGCGCTTATGTAGATATAAATGCCTAATTCTAAGGTAATAAAAACATTACGGTTTATTAAGTAAGTTCTTTATACACAACTGAACACATAGTTATGGATGTCATATTGCATTTCTGTTAATAAATAGTCAAAAATGTTACACACTGCACCTTTAAGCCTTTCGCACGTATACGATCACGGACCCTGCGTGCGACACACGGTGTTTATGTATACATTTTTATATTGCCTATTCCGCATCTCAAAGCTTGCCACAAAGAACCAGCCAAAGTAAGGATTATGCATTAAACATTTGAATTGTTTATTAATAAACTAGTGTTTTCTGTCAGTTTTCGGTTCATTTATGAGACGCGCTCCAGTTCACGTGCCGGCGCCTCCGTGTCCTAATTATATTGTCTACTATTTTTGCTTCTTATTTATTAATCCAGTCAATTGGTTGATTAAACATTGATTAAAATGAAGATACAATTTATACAAAACGAAATTCACTTAAAACAAAACTTAATATGTGGTAAAAATTATGTCTCTGACCCATTCCAAATGTTTTCTGATATATTGGGCATCTCCTATCTTACTCATCTCATGTGGTTGCCTTTTCAAATAATAAACATAGATGAAATAAAAAAATAACATAGGCTATATATGAAACGTATGTTTAAGTTTTTTAACTTATATTTAAGCGCCACGCGTAGTTCTACAGACTCCATGTAGGCCTATGATTCGCTCTTTTGTTCTGTTTTCTTTCAGGATCAAAAATACAACAAATGAAAGCGTTTATCTGTATTTCCGACTGATGAGAACTATGCATATACATTCATAAATCAGTCAATTTTGTATTTTATTATGAGATTTTATTCTAATGTGATCAGTGACTCAAGCACTGATGGACCAAAGAGCGAGCATTTTGACATTTGCAGCAAAAAATTGAAATATAAAATACCAATATATTGAAACCTCTGTTTATATACTCCATTAATAAAGGAGTCCAGACATTGGAGAAATATCAGTCCACATGAGTTTTATATTTAATATGAGGGAACTAGTCATGCATGCATGTGTGACAAAAAATCTTTAACGTTTAGGTAGCAAAATATTTTTTAGAAAATTCTTCTAGACTAACGTCACTCATAAATCATGAAATTTCACACATCCACCATCTCTTAAGTTTTATTAAAAATCTTGAACTTTTAGGTAGCAAAATATTTTTTAGTAATTCTGTCAATTACACTAAGGTTAGATTTCATTGAAGGTAAATTGGAGCGGCCACACTGAGCTGTGTGTAACGCCCACAGACGTGAAGTGAACGCGACAGAGGCTGTCTGGTACTGTCTGAAATGGCTAACTCTGTGGCGATGCATGTGCAAAACAGATTTAACTAATCATAAAGTCAATTCAGGATACATAACACCGCCTACTATAGGCCTACCCCCCCCCCCCCCCCCCCCAAGAATCCCGCCCCCCTCTCACAATATAGTTCCCACGTCCCTGCATGTGACCTTTTTAAGGAAAATAGTTTTTGTTTTGACTGCTTGATGATGGCACATTGATTGCTGTTATTGGTTATTTCAGAGAGTTATGATGCAGATTGTGCAGGAGCTTTGCAAACGTCCAGGACTTAACAAGTGTGGCTTTGACATGCCCACCATCTACGTGCCCAACCCTAACAAGGTATCATAAATCTTTCAGCTCCTCGCCATTTTATGCGACAACCGCTTATTCACTGTCTCCATCATCAGCCCAGCCGATGTGTCAATCAGATTGAGGAGGCGTGTCGGACTATAGAAAAGACCATAAATCAGACGGTGCAGAACACGCTTAACTCATTGGAGAAGGACTGTAACCTCATCACTGAGGCCATCACTGAGACTCTTCATAATGACAGGTAGTGCATTCTTAGATGGGCATTTGCCTATACAATTTGTGTGGATATAATGTTCATCAGATTGCAAATGTCTACTATTACAGTTGCAATTGTGTGTTTTACTCCCTATAGGTGCTGCAGTATAGAGAACCGTCGAGCACGTTTTAAGGGTTGTTTGTTGGGCATGCTGGGTTTCACTGTGCCCCTGCTGCTGCTCGTTGCCCTGGTGCTTGGCAGCCTCTCCAGAGAAGTACTGGTGCTCATGCTGGGTGATAAAGGCACAGAGGCACTCTCACTATATTTGGTTAGTATGTATGCATTCATGTGTACGTGTGTTTGTGATTCTCTGTAGAGACTGATGTAAGTGTGGGTTTGTATGTTCAGGCTCCTGCAGTGAAGGCGTTTGAGTCCCTGTCAGTGGAAGTGCAGCTGTACAGTTGTGCTGGACTGGTTCTGTTGTCCTTCATCTTTCTCCTCCTTGCACGCTTCTCTTTCAGGTGAAAAAAAGCAGATTATGAACTTAAGCCCTATTCGGATGGTAATTGTTTCTCATGTAAATATAAAAAATAAGTAAAAATAAATTTGCATGGCACCTCAGTGATATAACTCGAGTTTTGTGATACTACGAACCCGGGAGCGTGCTGCTCACATGGTCAGTCGCATGATTGTCTGCTGTAAATAGAATGCCTTTTGTCTTGAATAATATGAATAAATGAATATTTAACGAAATGATAGGAAAATAATATTCTATTAAATCTCCTGTTTAAAAATAGGAAGATAGACACGCTGAAATGCTTCTGTCTTGCATTTTTATCTCAAAATGATGGATGTCATTTTAAAAATATGGAAATTAGCGTAAATAAGTAAACCTAAAGCTGCTTGGTTATTTTCAATGTAGCTTAGGCCTATGTAATTGTATATAATACATTTTATTGCTGTAACGGCCAATTTCAAATGTGTATGTGCTTTTTCACTGAGGTGGAGCAGTGATGAAATATTGTTCTTGTAAATAATTCCCAGCATTTCAGTAATAGAAGTATACATATTTAGAATGCATACAAATTACAGGGAAGCACAACAGATATCGTGTGGTGCTACAACGTTGTGGAGGAAAATATAAATGAAAATAATTTCTTTCATAGTTATTTTATGACTTAGACACAAAAAAAGTCATACTTTTTTTTTTTCTTTCTTTTTTTTCATCTAATGCATGCCTCAGACACAATGAAAGTACATGGTGTATAGTGTTCTTTTTCTCTTCATTCCACTTTTAGGACTAAACCAACTCTCTCTGGGAAACAAAAGAGACAGCTTCAGGAAAAACTGGATTATGTCCAGGAGGTGGTCAAGACCAAAAAGGTAAAGTGTGCATTTGTATTGTTGACGCATCCTAAAGGCTACAGTGGCGACTGACTCATCTAATGATTTGCTTGTGTTTTTGCAGAAAAATCTTTATGAGGAGTACCTGCGTCAGAGTGTGGGTGACCAGGACATGAACTGAGAGGGATTCTACACTTCAAGGATCTGGATGGGAAGAACACAGCACCCAGCAGTACCACTAAACTACATCTAATCATTCCTGGAATGTAGTTGACACAGATTAGCTATTTTATGAGCGCTTAGTTACACATTAATGCTCCTGTAAGCTCTGTCTTCCAGCATTGAATAATGATGGAGCTGTGGACCAATACTATGTTTTATTTATTATCTCATTGCAATACAATTGTACTGTAAAGGTTAATTGAAGGGCCACATTATGAGATTGGACCTAATGCTCTGAAATATCCTATTGTTGTGTATTAGCATTTTTAAAGTCATCCTCCTCTTCTCAGTCTTGTACCTAAAATATTCCACATTGTATGGTAAATTACCACAATGACTGAAGAATAAGGAGCCCTTCATATATAGCATGAGATTCTAATGACTCCTGGTATTTATTCACATCATTGTCAATTTTAATAGAAATATTGAAGCTGGCTTTTGTATAATGTGGTTTCCTACATTTTTATGTCAACTTATTGCTGTTGTGATAATAAAATATAATAAATGTATGTGTATTGGTTTTAATTGGCATTCAGGAACTTGCAAAAATTCTTAACTAGGTCAAAGTCAACATCCAAATCCTCCCTGGAATCTGTTGCATTAGTGTAGTTGTATTTCAGATTCTTTTTTTGCTGTAATTAGTATATTTTAGATATTATGAAATCAGAATCTAATGTTAAAAAACAAAATCATGTGACCATTCTTGTCCTGAGCCCAAATTGTCGGAGTAAATTTTTTTTAGTCAGGCTTTTACGAGTATTTTAATTTAAAGTATTTGATCATGGACATTTCTATAGTGAATATAACCATGGCTATATATATATAATATATAGAGTCTGTAATCGACAACCGGTGCTGTTTACAAAAAGAGTTTTTTTTTTTTTTTTTTTTTTTACTCGTTTTTGTCATTGAATTGACAAAACAATGCGTTTAAAAAACATAACATTAAACGTCATGACTTCGCATATATTTCCAACGAAGACCGCATGGGATCTCTTGGATCGTCCATATCCTCTCTGGATCAGTCTCATAATCTAGTGAGCTGCCTACATAGACAGCATCACGGGCGCGCGCTCTCAGTCTTCGGACGCCTATGAATAAGGCCCAAAAGCGCGGTCTGTGTAGCTCAGCTCACTGGGATTTAACCCAGTCTACGTGTGCGTGTGGCTAACTGGCTCTAGGGAGGATGGTTAGGTAACATCCGCAGGATTGAACCGGGGAAAGTTGTTTCCTGAACTCTTGGTGCAGTTTGTTGAAACCCGGCCCTGCTGCTCTTCACACAGGAAAAGGAAGACGGATGCAGAAGGGAAAAATATCGAAACGAAACGAAAATATCGAGACAAATGACTTGCGACCATGGAAGTGTCGGACAGACCAGCATCGCGCAGTCAGGAGAGTGATGGTATGAATATATTAGTACATGTTAAATTACAGTGTCGATGCAAACATTTTGTCAGTTATTACGTGCTTTTTGAGATTAACGCTGTCTTCGTGTGCTATCGGAAATTTCCTACTTCCCACTTCTGAAGTCGTCATTACGAGCTCGTCGCATTACAATTTCGACTACTTCGAAAACTAGTATTTACGGTCGTTTCGATAGCACGACAGCATAAATCCGTAAGTAATGACAATTTTGAGCTCGACCTGCAAACAAATCCGATCATGTAGCTGACAAAGCTTAAATTAAGCGTACAAACCTCATGGTTTTACAAAAATTGTGGACCGTTGTCTATTGATAAGAATAATAGCAGAAAAGCGGTGCTGCATAAATCAACAGGTGTCGATTGAGTCAATATAAGAATCTTTGCCATGTGTCCGGTTTGAATCTTGAATAGATTGGACAAATCAAATCAAGTACTTTTAGGGTTAATCTGCTTTTGGCAAAATCCATCTCGTTAATGAAGTAAGTTAGAGCTCTTTCATGTGTGTCACTTATCTGTCACGCACCTGTTTTAAATGATTCTTTAAAAATAAGACGGAGGATAAGAAAGGGAACAAGGCTATTATTTAGAAGAGTTTCAGAAGTCCTGTATTGTTTCCCTGCAGAACTCCAGACGCAGCTAATCGAGTGCCGAGATCAGCTGGAACACTGGCAGGGTGTGGCGAAGATTTGTGAGCTGAGCAAACAGGAGGAGCTGCAGGATCTGCAAAAACAATACGACCAGGAGATTCAGTCCTTGCAGGAGGCTCTGAGAGGTGAGGAGTGAGAGGGAGGGAGGGATTGCATTAGTATGGTCCATCTACTCCAGTATGGAGGTAAAGCACAAGTCTGTCTGGGGATTGTTGATTGGTTAAGTGGAGCTTGTGTATGTGTCCGAAATGCCATAGACTGGTTTTTAAAGTCAGCATGAAATGGAAGTTGTGATAGTTTTTTTTACCCTATGGTGATGTGTATATATCCAAGTGAAGCTGCTTCTCAAACAAGAAAAAATGTAGGCCAGGACTAGATTTTGTCCATCAGGAATTGATTGGATCATTGTAGTTTGCTTTTGCTGCAAAATCATGTGAGTGACAGGTTGTCCCGGATTTGCAAATCAAAATTAACAGTTCTTATTTTTTATTGAAGATTATAGTATTTATTATAAATGATTTATTGTTACATCATTATTTTTAAAGGGTACCTATTATGGCATTTAAAATGTTCCTAATAATGTTCTGGGAGTCCCCAACAACAGTTTTACATGCATGCAATGACAAAAAACACTTTTGTTGTCCTATAATATGCATTTATTTTTACCTGATTTGCTCACCGACTCCCTAATGATTCGTTTGACAACTCATTTGTCCAAACCCCTCCTTTGCGTGACGCTAATCGGCGGTGATTGGTCAGATGACGCAGTCAGTTATATTTTGCGTTAGCCCAAAGCTTAAACATATTGATAAAGCACTGCAGTACTACAATACGCTTCACATAATTTCACATATTTCAAAAAACAAAAAAAATGACATTGGAGACCTAGAAGCTGCTGAGCGTAACTCTCACTCTCTCACACACACACGCACGCGACGCGCACACACACACACGCACACTATCGATTCATATCAGCGACTCAGAGTCGACTCTTACTTTTGAGAGACAATAACTTTGTATACGGTGAACTTTCATATTTAAAACTTTGCAGGATGTTTTTGTTCACTTAGATCTATGTTACACACTACATGAAAGGTAATTTTCAAAATTCCATGATAGATACCCTTTAAAAAAATGCATGTGACCGTAAATTCTTTCGTGAGGGCGGGACAACCTGTCACTCACGTGACATCACAGCAATAGCAAACCACAATCATCCAATCAATTCACCATGGACAAAATCAAGTCCTGCCCAACATTTATTTTCTTGTTCGAGAAGGCTTTTTTTACTCAGAATTACATCTTAGTACTAGGGAAGAAAACGGCTTCTCTGACGCAAAAAAAATGTAGGTTTGTCAATTGGGAATTGATTGTATCGTTTTTGACATTTGTTAGTTGCTGCAATCTCGTGTGAGTGACAAGATACTGGAAGAGAGGGGTTATTGTCATGCACAGTGACACTAGCCTGGTTCTACCAGACTCTCGTACATTTCATTTTTACATAGAGTCTGGCACCGCTCCATTGACAAGAGTTAACTTCCTTGTAGGCGGGAACTCTATTGAAGTCTAAAACTATTGGATCTACCCAGAGTCACTCTATCTGCCATAACCAATCGCTAACGTTTGGTCGTGACGTATGTATTTTCCCGAACCCCGTGGGCCACCAACAAAACTAAGTAAAGATTGTTCTTGCTCCGGCTTTAACTTCTGATATTCGGCAGCGTTGCCACAACGGACCGAATGGCTTCACTCGCATCTGTCTCCTCTGCCATTACTGAACTACAACTCAAAATAACGCACGAGTCGACATCAACGTCATCATTCTCAGCCACTCCCTCTGTTCGCTGATTGGTCCTACAAAAAATTGATTTCTGGAAACCGAAGTCTACAGCACAATCCCAGACGTAGTACTGAAGGAAAATGAAATTGAGCAGAAGTGCGTAGTTGGGCGGAGCCAGGCTACAGTGACACGCCATCAAAGAAGAAATTGTTGCGAGGGGGAGTTGAGGTTTTTGATCAAAGATTAAGAAGGTATTTGAAAAGAAAAAAGATGATGTATTCAGATAAATCATTTATAATAAACACAACAGTATACCATAAAAAAAGAAATGTCAGTTGTTGTTTTATGGTGTCTTTAAAGGAGTCTATAGATTTTGGAACTGTATTCTCTCAGGCTTCTGGTTTATAGTAATTCTTCATTGCGAGCCAGTCAATATAATTGAAAAATGACTTAAATCACACAGAGCTGATATAATACATCAGAAGACAAGTCATTTGGACTACTTTTAAGAATTAGATTTTTTTATGAAGTTTCTTTAGTGTTTCACAGATAAATAACAGCATACAGGTTTGAAATAAGGGAGAGTAAATTATGAGAGAGTTTTATTTTTTTGAGTGAACTATTACTTTATTTTTTGGCCATTGTATTTCTTGATGCATTTTTTTTTGTTTTTACACAGAATATCAAGTGCATAGATAACAAGCCCATTCACCACTAGTTGAGACTGCAATGTTATTGCTGTAATTAATAAAAAAAGCAAAGAAACAATTACGTACTCAAAAGTATTAAAATAAAATACCTGACAAACAAAAAATTAGAACCAAATATTACATAAAAACACTATGTAAATATATACATTAAAAATAAATTATAAAATAAAAATTGGGTCACACTTTAGATTAGGGTCCAATTCTCACTATTAATTAACTATTAACTCTGA
>JAZAVI010001529.1:0-22347 GCA_036326025.1 Chrosomus eos
TATATATATATATATATATATATATATATATATATATATATATATATATATTTAAATTACTCTACCCATCATAATAATGCATTATTATGATGGGTAGAGTAATTTATGTGCTCAAAAAGTTGCAGTTACAATCCTATTGAAATCAAAAACAAATTCAAACGGACAAACATCGCTGATTCTCTATTGCAATCTGCTGACAATCATAACGTTATGCTAGCGCCGTTAGCATCACGCGCTAGCTGCTTTCTGACTGCAAAATGAGCAGCAAATATCTTGCACAAACAAGCCAGACTGACCCACAAGCGATTGAACAGCAGTATAACTTACCTTTTCAGTAATAGTTGCTTCAAACAGCCTGGTGCAGTGGATAAAACGGGTCTTCTCGTGTGCAGTTTCTGGTCCAACCTGGAAAATAAAGTGACGCATCACTACAGTTACACTAAGTTACTGATTACCATATTATATATAAAAAATAAATAATAATATACATTTTTATTTAAAATATAATCTATGATGTACTCCTATGAGTAAACAGTGTGTTTATACTTATTATTAATTGCAAAAAAGCTAATGAGATAATTGTCAGTTCACATTTCTCTATTAAACTGACTGATAACTGCTTTTAAGTTAACTTATTTTCATAATTTGTTTTATTATATTTAAGGAATGTGTTTCATTGCAGGATTACTATGCATCACATATTTTATTCACAATCGATAAATTATTGAGAATTATAATATTACTTAGTATTTTGTATATTAACTAGAGGTGGGCAGATCGATACTAATATCGATAATATCGATACCAACGTGAAAATATTGATACTTAAGTTTCAGTTTCTCTCCTTTTGCTACCTGGCCGTGTTTGTCAAAATGCTGCTGCTGTCACAGAGCAGAGCAATTTAGCAAGCTCTCTGTAATCCTCCTCCGAAGAGTGCTCTCCTCTGTGTTGTACTGTCACGTGACTCACCACTAGCGCGCTACCGCTACCACCAGCAGTCTTCAGTCAGACTAGTCTACAGCAGCACAGTCAGAGACGGAGAATGGCAGCAGAGAGAAAGAGGAGTGTTGTATGGCTGTATTTTCAGGCCGAAAATGAGACAACAGCGACTTGTACCATTTGTAGAAAGTCTTTAAAATACAGTGGCAATACAACTAATTTTTACAAACATGAAAAATCACAGACCAGAAAATGCAGAGCTGCAGAAACGGAGAGAGGAGGAGAGATGACGTTATTTTATTCTCATTATATCTTATTACAAGGAGAATTTGTTTTACATTTTTTATAATATTTGTTGTGAATTAAAACTTTGTGACTTTGTTTATTTAAGAAAAAAATACTGAAAATAAGTGCACTAAAGAGGAGAAATGTCATTTTATTCTCATTATATCTTACAAGGAGAATTTGTTTTACATTTTTTATAATATTTGTTGTGAAGTAAAACTTTGTGACTTTGTTTATTTAAGAAAAAAATCCTGAAAAGAAGTGCACTAAAGAGGAGAAACATGCTACTTGAAAAGAGAATTTGTTTTTATATTTTTATTTTATTTGTGAAGTAATCATTTTGTAACTTTGTTTATTTAAATAGAACAGAAGTAACCAAAAGTTGTTTCTGAACAAAAGCTTTTGTAGTACTGATTTTAACTGATTAATAATCCAAAATGCAAATCACAAAAAAATTAAAAGTCATGAAAATTAATTTAGATTTAGGTTGAAGACGCATCCACCTTAATTATTAAAAAGTATCGATATCGGTATCGGTATCGGCGATACTGGCCCTGTATTTACTTGGTATCGGATCGATACCAAATCTAGCGGTATCGCACACCTCTAATATTAACTCACGTGTATGCAGTAATGCAGTCAAGCAAGCAGTGCTGCTGAATGAAGCTCCGCCCATCGGGGCCATTTTGTTTTCGCGATTTCCCGCCAACTGCTATCGATCTGTCCAATCACAGGCCTCAAAGCATACACTTGTGTGAAAAATGCAAATTTTGGATGACGCAGGTGTAATACCAGGACCTGGCTACAGGGGCGACACTCGCGAAATCAGGGTTACACTGTGTATGGTAAAATTTCAGGTTTTTGTGGTATATAAAGACATGGCGCCAAAATTTGTGAGGGACCTTCTGGAACATAGTAAATGACATATACACTGTCGGATTTATGAGGACATGGCCCATGTCCTCATAAACCCAAATGTCCCCATAGTGCTGGTGCGTATTCAGGTCAAATGTCCTCGTAAACCACATAAACAAACACACACACACACACACACACACACACACACACACACACACACACACACACACACACACACAACACCACACCACACTTGTTTTTGTGGTATAGAAGGTCACACAAGTTTGGTGGTGGTATATGGGGACACACCTTTCCCAATGCCATACAGTGATGATAAAACTATAAAAAAATTTTGTTTTAATCTGCAGATCACAAATCTGACTTCAAATGTTCTATACACACAACAGAACAGAAAATATATTTTGGTGGTATACAAGGACATTCCCGCCCATCCTAAAATGTTCCCGCCTATGACATAATTGTGATTTTTGGGGCCCAACCGGATTATGAGGACACTCATTTTACAATACACAAAATATGTCATTTCAGTGGATTACAGGGACCCATGTGTTTTACAGGCACATTACCACACAAAACACACAAACGTGACAACATGGTGGATTACCAAGACTAATGTGATTACCGAGATGAGAGTACCGGATCTCCAATACAATACACAACTGCACAATCCAACATTATAAGGACAAGTGTGTTTAATGGTACATGCCCACACACATACACAAACCTGACGATATGGTGGATTACCAAGACTAATGTGATTTAAGAGTACTGGATCTCCAATACAATACACAACTGCACAATCCAACATTATAAGGACAAGTGTGTTTAATGGTACATGCCCACACACATACACAAACCTGACGATATGGTGGATTACCAACACTAATGTGATTTAAGAGTACCGGATCTCCAATACAATACACAACTGCACAATCCAACATTATAAGGACAAGTGTGTTTAATGGTACATGGCCACACACATACACAAACCTGACGATATGGTGGATTACCAAGACTAATGTGATTAAAGAGTACCGGATCTCCAATACAATACACAACTGCACAATCCAACATTATAAGGACAAGTGTGTTTAATGGTACATGGCCACACACATACACAAACCTGACGATATGGTGGATTACCAAGACTAATGTGATTAAAGAGTACCGGATCTCCAATACAATACACAACTGCACAATCCAACATTATAAGGACAAGTGTGTTTAATGGTACATGCCCACACACATACACAAACCTGACTATATGGTGGATTACCAAGACTAATGTGATTAAAGAGTACCGGATCTCCAATACAATACACAACTGCACAATCCAACATTATAAGGACAAGTGTGTTTAATGGTACATGGCCACACACATACACAAACCTGACTATATGGTGGATTACCAAGACTAATGTGATTAAAGAGTACCGGATCTCCAATACAATACACAACTGCACAATCCAACATTATAAGGACAAGTGTGTTTAATGGTACATGCCCACACACATACACAAACCTGACGATATGGTGGATTACCAAGACTAAGGTGATTAAAGAGTACCGGATCTCCAATACAATACACAAAATAACTTACATTACAGGGACAGAAGTGTTTTAGAAGTACTTTAATTATGACTTCAATAATATCATCATAAACATTGAGTTTTTTCAGTTGTACCATCATGTCATGCCATTTTAAGGTGAAAGTGACATCTACAAACTTAAAAACATGGTCAATAAAACTTTCAGAAAGCATACAGCATCATTACTGTTTTGACATATTGAAATGGCAAGCAGAAGAACCATTCAAAACTTCGGAAGATTGACAAAACAGCCCTTGGAAACAGGCACATTTTAAAGATGTCTTTAAACAGGCTTTGAAATGTACAAAATTAACTCACTCAACATGCAATAAATGCTGCAACATGTAGAGAAACAAAATTACAAGCGACGGTTTACCTAAAAATACAATTCTGTTATTTCCAGAAAATGTCAACAGAATTGTTAAGTTTCAAAGCAGATTTACAGAGATAACAGGAAAATTATTCAACAAAGTTAGTTTGGGCTGTACATCAGCTCTAGAACAGGTATCGTGTCAATACAACCATCATTGTAAGTACATGAGCTCTGATGTGTTTAGAGCTTACTAAAGTACGTATTCTTCTGTACAGAGAATGAGAGTGAGGCAGAAATTGTAAACCCACGGAAAGGATGTTCAGTGGTCTTACACTGCTAGCATTCAGTCAGTGAGGCCAGTTTTCCTTTGGTTATATGTGCCTTAAAATGTTACATTACAGCTGTAACTTCAGCATTTGACCAGCACACTTTTTGTCCTTTCCGTAAGGTTTTCAATTTCTTCCTCACTCTCATTCTCTGGTCATACGCTTTAGTAAGCTCTAACTATAGCTGCGTTTACATGGACCCTTATAATGGGATTGACAGCTCAATCGGACTGCAAAGCCTTCATGAAAACAGCTTAATCGATCTGATTGAGCTTGATCCGACTGGCTATGGGCGCGGGGTTTTACTGTGATAAATGCAGCATGGCAAAACGGTTCACATGCTCAATGGCCCTCATTTATCATTCTTGCATAGAAACGGGCGTATAAGTTGGCGTAAGATTATGCTTACACTCCTTTCACCATCTGATGCATGAAGCGGTGCGTACCTTTGAAATCCAGGTGTACGCAATCGTCATTAGAATAACACGCCCCTATATATTCAAGTCTCCGCTTCCCCACACCCTCATTTTACGCCATGGACACACGGAAGACGGCAAAGAAGAGAAACTTCTCCGACGCTGACCTATCACAATGCATTATTTTACAGCACGTGTTTTGAAACAATTAGCATTTAATTTCGTATCACGTCACATGTATTGGGGTGTACAATAGTGATGATGATGTGATGTGGAGTACCATTCATTCACATTAATAATTGCATGACAATTTGTAATATTCTTCTCATTATTATGATTTTTATTATTAATGACGCTTAGCCTATTGTTATTTAGAAGAAGAATGTCGTTATTATTATTTAAAAGAAGAAGAATGTCATTTTTATTATTTTGTCATTCTGAATTATTTTCTGGTCATTGAAAGCCTTTCATTACTGAACCCAGTCCGTGCGCACCTAACCCTGAAACGTCAGGAAGGAATACATATGCCTACAAATCAAATGCTTTTGTAAAGTCACACAAATTAAACATTGAAGTCCATGTTGCACAAAAATAAACACTGAAGTTTATAATTACTATGTTGTTGTTTTTTTACAGTGGGTCATAATATATCATATGTTTTAGTTTGTCAGTGCGTTTTGTGGTGTTAGGAATTTTTTTTCTGCGCATTTCCGCACTAACTCAAAACGTGTGTACATGTACACCACCTCCTGAGCTGGCGTAGGATTTGAGCGGCACGTACGCCAACGTCCATATTGATAAATCTCAAAGTCACCGTGGTTTTGGGTGTACGGTGGAAATTTGGTGTACGCACTTTTGATAAATGATGGCCATTGTCTCCAAATTATAACCAGAGATGGATAAATATTAAGTCTGCTGTTTAAAAAAAACTAAAGCACCAATAGAGGAGAATAGTTATGCGCGAACAGCGGCAGTATATTTGTGCAGTGTGTGCACGTCGAAAAATCTATTCCGATTTGAATCTTGTGACATATAAACACGCACATCAACCCGATCACTTTACTTATCGTCCATGTAAACACCGTGTTCGGATTCATCAATCGGATTGATTTCATTCCGATTTAACCAAAAGGTGTCCATGAAACGTAGCTAATGAGAGCTCATGTACTTACAATGATGGTCATATTCTGATTTAAACCTCAGGTACCTTGAGACACTTCAGTGGTTTCCTCAATGGGCATCTTCTGAAAACCTGGAAGAAACCAGTTATATATGATCAGAAACTTAGATGTAACTCAAACCTGTATCTAGAAATTAAAACTGGTTATACATCTGATATCTTAAAATTACATTTCAGATGACATTCAAAATATTATTCTGGAGATTAAATGTTGTGTTAAACATCTCCTTTTTAAAGTTTGTGACCAACATGAACATGATCAACTTATTGGTATCGGACAGAATTACAATGTTGGTGCAAAAACCGATTCCATTAATGTTCTTCTAGAAAAGTTGCACTATATAAGTGCAAATATCTGATTATTGATAACTGATTATTACAATCAATGGCAAAAGGAATGTTTAGAAATGTAATCTGATATTACCTACTGACACACTATAGCATTATATATAGGGATGCACGATATATCGACCACATATTGATATCGGCCGATAAATGGTCTTTTTTGATGTTATCGTTATTGATCAGATAAGAAAATTGGGCTGATATTTCAAAGCCGATAAATAATCGATTATTTACTTCAGTTGAGAGACGCCCGCTGTTCGCCATGATGATTCTGAATGATTGGATTCACTTCGAAAAGGAAGATACAGTTCAGTGCAACATGTGCAGCACAAATCTGTCACATAGGCTTCATAACATTATAATAGGAACACACCTGCAAAAGAATGTTGTGAATTCTTGTTCGCCAGAGTTTCAGCGCGACGAGCGCGTTGTGGTAGAAAGAGCGCGTCTGTGGTCAAGCCTTCATGACCAGCACAGTCAAGTTCTCTTGAGCATTCGCAGCATTCTGTGCCATTGTAAGTTGTAATATGTTTATTTTGTGTATATAGGCCTATATATCTGATTAATCTAATATAGGATGTGTTAGGTTGGGTTAATGAACGACGCGCGCTTCATTGTACCAGTGATCATCTTTATCTTTAGCGTGCGCAGCTCAAACAGCAATGCACATTTATAACTATAATTGGGACTGTCATACATGCCATTATAATTAGAACACTATTGTTATAAAACGTTGTGAATTCTCTGGGTTTAGTTGCCGTCAGCGCGTTGTTGTGGAATAGCGCGTCCAGAACAGGGATTAGCTATACACATTATGACCAGCACAAGTTCGATTGTGCATTCACGTCCTTTTGTGCAGATAAGTCGTAATATAAAGCTGATGTAATATAAATATCTGATTAATCTCACATATCGTGCGTTTTGTGGATTTAACAACCTAGAATATTCTTCAGTTTCCCGGTGCTCGTTCTTCAGCTTCAGCTCGCGCAGATTAAAAAACAATGCAAAACATTAATAGCTTTGATTTGCACTGTCATATAATTATATTCACCATTGTAATAAATTTGTAAATTCTTTGGGTTTGCATTCTTCAGCAACCATCGAGTTGATTAACCTTCTAGCAAAGCGATTCAGTTCCACGCTCGTTCTCTTCAGCTTCAGCGCGCGCAGATCACACAGCAATGTCATTTGAAACAGTAATGCTATTAAAGATGTTTACTATTAGGGTACTGTAATATTAAAATTGTTACATTTTTTTTCAAAAACATTGTATTATAATTAATAACTAACATTATTTTGTTCTCGTATTTATTTCATCAATGATATGGTTTGATTATTAAAATAATTTCCTTATTGTCCGTGCTGAGGCGATTCCATTTTATTGATCCGAGGCACATGCATTTTGTTTCTTTATATGCAGCCCAATGTTAGCCTATCTAATGACTTGTTTGCAATATTTAGGCAATATATTTTTTGATAACAACAATAAGGTCTCATTTGTTAATGCATTAAGTAACAGAGAGCAATAGCCTTAATTGTTAATCAAATGTTTGTGTTCATGTTAGTTCACAGTGCATTGACAAAACTTTGTTAAAAATGTCTTATAAAAACTGTTGGTTCATTCATGCTAACTAATGCTAACAAAATTAAACCTTATTATAAAGTGTTACCATTTTTTAATAAAGGAAGTTGCCCAGTGTAAAATTAATTTTAAAAGTTAAGGAATCTTACACAGGTTCAAACTAGGCTATACTGTAGTATATGTTTGATTTATGTTAAAAATGTTTGACAAGGCTTTTAATTGTGAGCCTTTTGTTTATGCATACAGGCTATCAAAGTATATAAAAAATGTAATTTAGATTTATCGGCCAATATATCGGTTATCGGCTTTCAAATGTAAAGAATTATCGGTATCGGCCAAAATGTTCATATCGGTGCATCCCTAATATATATATATATATATACACACACACAGACTGAACAAAATTAAACGCAACACTTTTGTTTTTGCCCCCATTTTTCATGAGCTGAGTTTTTCTATGTACACAAAATTTCTCTCAAATATTGTTCACAAATCTGTCAAATTGTGTAAGTGAGCACTTCTCCTTTGCCAAGATAATCCATCCACAGTATCTGGTGTGACCACCATTTGCCTCCTGCAGTGCAACACATCTCCTTCGCATAAAGTTGATCAGGATGTTGATTGTGGCCTATGGAATGTTGGTCCACTCCTCTTCAATGGCTGTGCGAAGCTACTGGATATTGGCAGGACTTGGAACACGCTGTCGTATACGCCGATCCAGAGCATACCAAACATGCTCAATGGATGACATGTCCAGCGTATGCTGGCCATGCAAGAACTGTTTTCAGCTTCCAGGAATTGTGTACAGATCCTCCAACATGGGGCCGTGCATTATCATGCTGCAACATGAGGTGATGGTCGTTGATGAATGGCACAACAATGGGCCTCAGGATCTCGTCACGGTATCTCTGTGCATTCAAAATGCCATCAATAAAATGCACCTGTGTTCGTTGTCCATAACATACGCCTGCCCATACCATAACCCCACCGCCACCATGGGCCACTCCATACACAACGCTGACATCAGCAAACCACTCACCCACACGACGCCACACACGCTGTCTGCCATCTGCCCTGTACAGGGAAAACCAGCATTCATCCGTGAAGAGAACACCTCTCCAAAGCGCCAGACGTCATCGAATGTGAGCATTTGCCAACTCAAGTCGGTTATGATGATGAACTTTAGTCAGGTCGAGACCCGATGAGGACGATGAGCATGCAGATGAGCTTCCCTGAGACGGTTTCTGACAGTTTGTGCAGGAACTCTTTGGACCTGCAAACCGATTGTTGCAGCAGCTGTCCGGGTGGCTGGTCTCAGACGATCTTGGAGGTGAAGATGCTGGATGTGGAGGTCCTGGGCTGGTGTGGTTACACGTGGTCTGCGGTCGTGAGGCAGGCTGGATGAACGCCTTTGGAGAGACGGCTTATGGTAGAGAAATGAACATTCAATTCACGGGCAACAGCTCTGGTGGACATTACTGCAGTCAGCATGCCAGTTGCACGCTCCCTCAAAACTTGCGACATCTGTGGCATTGTGCCGTGTGATAAAACTGCCCATTTTAGAGTGGCTTTTTATAGTGGCCAGCCTAAGGCACACCTGTGCAATAATAATGCTGTCTAATCAGCATCTTGATATGCCACACCTGTGAGGTGGATGAGGATCTCGGCAAAGGAGAAATGCTCACTAACACATATTTAGACAGATTTGTGAACAATATTTGAGAGAAATAGCCCTTTTGTGGACATAGAAATAGTCTTAGGTCTTTGAGTACAGCTCATGAAAAATGGGGGTAAAAACAAAAGTGTTGCGTTTATAATTTTGTTCGGTGTATATAACTGGCTTAAATAAAACAGTGAAAACATTCTCGAGCAGTCGAACCACGAACGCCGAGCCAAGTGCGCTGGTGAGATGTGAACGAGCCAGAAGTTGTAATAAGGTGGCTCGGCATTCATGATTTGATTGCTCGAGACTGTTTTCCAAAGATGGCTCCTGCCTGTTTTTGCGAAGTCGACTGTCTTCATAAAATATCTTCTTATTAAACTGTCTGTACACTTACAACGTTCTCAATGCTTTGGTTTGTATATAGGGACCCTGATTATGCTACCGTGTTAGTGTTGGGCTATTTTGAGCCTTGTTAGTGGTATTAACTAGGCGTGTCACGATTCTCCAAATCCTCGATTCGATTACATATTCGATTCTAAGGTCACGGTTCGATTCGATTCTCAATTTTTACTTTTTTTTTTTAAGCACAGTTTGCTATGCCATTTTTATACTAGACTTTTCAAATATATGACCTTCGTTCGCAATGTACCTGTCACGTTTTGATGTATTTAGTTATGTTTTGAGATCTTGTTTCCCCCTGTCTTTGTGGTTTTTGGTTTAGTCCTGTTAAGTTTTCCCGCTCCTCGTTTGTGTCCAATTTTCTGCACCTGTTTTCAGTTAATTATCTTGTTTGGTTCAGTGTATTTAAACCCTGTGTTTTCCCTCAGTGTTTGTCGATCGTCGTCTATGTATGGTTGTGTGTTAACCCTGAATTCCTGGAGTTTTGTTCTTGTTTTGATTTTGGAAGTTTCATTTTGTTCATTAAAACTATTATATTGAAGCTCCCGTGTCCTCGTCTTCAGCAACCTGCACCCAACCCTGACAGAACGATCGACCATTAAAAAAGCGAAAAATGGGCCGAAGGAGGAAAGACAAGGAGGTGAACCCAATTCACACCCCAATCCTCTTTCAAGGTGAACGCTCACTTGAGGAATATGCGGGACTTTATATGCAGTTGTATTATGATGTGACTCAAGATGAAGAGGAACTAAAACGGAGTTTCTGGGGTGGTCTGAAGGACCCGCGAGTCCAGATATTTCTGGTAGGGGACCTCCATCTATCCTTCCTGGAGTTCGTGGATCACACGCTGTGGTCGTGTGGATCCGAGTACCTTGTAGAAGATCTACCACTCCAGCCAGCTCCAAGCCCGCCAACGCCTGAGCCCATCACCTGCACGCCAACGCCTGAGCCCATCACCTGCACGCCAACGCCTGAGCCCATCACCTGCACGCTAACGCCAGAGCCCATCGTCTGCCCGCCAGAGTCTGCACACCGCATCAGCCCTGCCACCAGATCTGTCCCTGGACTTCCCCGGCTGATATCCAGTTTGACTGATCCCCCGCTGATATCAGTGCGGTTAGCCCAAAGGATGGCTGCCGAGGCTGGGGTTCACGTCAGCCACATCCAACCAGAGCCTGAGCCCGTCGCTTGCCCGCCAGAGCCTGAGCCCGTCGCCTGCCCGCCAGAGCCTGAGCCCGTCGCCTGCCCGCCAGAGCCTGAGCCCGTCGCCTGCCCGTCAGAGCCTGAGCCCAGCCCCAAGCTCCCTGAAATGCTGGTTCCGTCCAGTTCCGAGTCCCTTGATGTGCTGGCCCCGTCCAGTTCCGAGTCCCATGATGTGCTGGCCCCGTCCAGTTCCGAGTCCCATGATGCGCCAGAGCCAGAGCCCGTTGACCCAGCGCCAGAGCCAGAGCCCGTTGACCCAGCGCCAGAGCCAGAGCCCGTTGACCCAGCGCCAGAGCCCGTTGACCCAGCGCCAGAGCCCGTTGACCCAGCGCCAGAGCCCGTTGACCCAGCGCCAGCGCCAGAGCCCGTTGACCCAGCGCCAGCGCCAGAGCCCGTTGACCCAGCGCCAGCGCCAGAGCCCGTTGACCCAGCGCCAGCGCCAGAGCCCGTTGACCCAGCGCCAGAGCCAGAGCCCGTTGACCCAGCGCCAGAGCCAGAGCCCGTTGACCCAGCGCCAGAGCCAGAGCCCGTTGACCCAGCGCCAGAGCCCGTTGACCCAACGCCAGAGCCCGTTGACCCAGACCCAGAGCCCGTTGACCCAGACCCCGTTGACCCAGCGCCCGTTGATGTTAAGTCAGTTCCCGATCCTGAGCCTGTCCTCCCCAAGAAAATTTGGGGGGGGCGCTATACGCCTTCGCCGTGGCCGGCCAAAGATCCTTGGAGGCCTGAAAAAATAACACCGCCATGGCCACCCGAAGGGTCTTCACCACCACGGCTGCCCGAAGGGTCTTCACCACCACGGCCGCCCGAAGGGTCCTCACCGCCGTGGCCACCTGAAGAGCCTGCACCGCCATGGTCACCAGAAGGGTCTTCACCGCCGTGGCCACCCGAAGGGTCTTCACCGCCGTGGCCACCCGAAGGGTCTTCACCGCCGTGGCCACCCGAAGGGTCTTCACCGCCGTGGCGACCTGAAGGGTCTTCACCGCCGTGGCCACCTGAAGGGTCTTCACCGCCGTGGCCACGCCCACAGCCTGCACCGCCGTGGCCACGACGGTGCAGGCTGTGGGCGTGGCCACGGCGGTGCAGGCTGTGGGCGTGGCCACGGCGGTGAAGACCCTTCAGGTGGCCACGGCGGTGAAGACCCTTCAGGGGGGTGCACCGTCGTGGCCACGCTACGGTGGCCGAGAGGTGCAAAACAAATCACAATTATAAAAACAAAATAACAAGTCAGAAAACACAATAACAATTCCGAAAACACAATAACAATTCAGAAAACAAAATAACAAGTCAGAAAACACAATAACAATTCCGAAAACACAATAACAATTCAGAAAACACAATAACAATTCAGAAAACACAATAATAAATCAGAAAACACAATAACAATTCAGAAAACACAATAACAATTCAGAAAACACAATAACAAATCAGAAAACACAATAACAAATCAGAAAACACAATAACAATTCAGAAAACACAACGACATTTCAAAGAAAACGGAAAAGGTAGGTACATTTTGAGAATGGCAAACTTGTCGCTGATTGGACGAGACACCTGTCAATCAAGCTTTACAGGAATTAATAAATTTGTGATCAACTTTGTTTTGCTAAATGCGAAAATGGAACACATTAAACATTACTTTGAAGAAGGACATTCATATGCCGTGATGTGGACATGCTGGGTGAAATACCACGATATTAAAACTATCTACAAGATTACTAAAAAATATTTGCATGCTTCGTGAGGCACACACGCACATTTGCACACACAAGCAAGGTCTCTTGCTCTCTGTCTCTACCTCTCTGCCGTGCGCTACACGGTTTGGAGCTCGCGAGCTCTAGAGCTCCGAGTTTTTAACTAATTTGCGGGCATCAGGGAGCCGCTATCAATTTGCGGGGAACTTCCGGGAGACTTGGGATGTCTGCATATCACTCCATGGGACCGAACTATCGTTGGCATGTTGATGGGTGCGATAAACTTAAGCCATTTGACCACAAGCTCATTTGAATGTCCGCAATCACGGCATATGATTGTCCTTCTTCAAAGTAATGTTTAATGTGTGTGTTCCATTTTGATCACAAATTACTTACTTCCTGTAAAGCTTGATTGACAGGTGTCTCGTCCAATCAGCGACAAGATTGCCATTCTCAAAATGTACCTACCTTTTCCGTTTTCTTTGAAATGTCGTTGTGTTTTCTGAATTGTTATTGTGTTTTCTGATTTGTTATTGTGTTTTCTGAATTGTTATTGTGTTTTCTGAATTGTTATTGTGTTTTCTGAATTGTTATTGTGTTTTCTGATTTGTTATTGTGTTTTCTGATTTGTTATTGTGTTTTCTGAATTGTTATTGTGTTTTCTGAATTGTTATTGTGTTTTCTGATTTGTTATTGTGTTTTCTGATTTGTTATTGTGTTTTCTGATTTGTTATTGTGTTTTCTGAATTGTTATTGTGTTTTCTGAATTGTTATTGTGTTTTCAGATTTGTTATTGTTTTCTGATTTGTTATTGTGTTTTCTGAATTGTTATTGTGTTTTCTGAATTGTTATTGTGTTTTCTGAATTGTTATTGTGTTTTCTGACTTGTTATTGTGTTTTCTGACTTGTTATTTTGTTTTTATAATAGTGATTTGTTTTGCACCTCTCGGCCACCGTACAAATCACATCAGAATTAGCGGTTGTGGTCTCTGATTGGTAGTCTACAGTCGACATCGACCGTGTGATTGGTAGTCTACAGTCGGAGTCTACGACTCTCGGCCAATCAGAAGGCCAAATTGACTACACTAGACAGTCCAGCCTCTCTGGTCTCTGATTGGTAGTCTACAGTCGATATCGACCATGTGATTGGTAGTCTTTCACTGAAAATATGAATTTCATTGTGTCATAGACAAAATAATGTAGGGCATTTTACATGATTTATTTAGGTAGATTCCATGAAAGAAATCAAGCCTTAACTACTCAAAAATATTACGTGTAATATTGTAAATATTGCTTCTGAATGTTAAAGGAAAGCAAATGTTAAAATTAAGTATTATTTGAAGTGTTCTGCTCAATATTAATATACAGGGGAGATTTCATTCGTGTTTAATGTTCTATTATTTTGGAATTGTAATGCTTTTCTGGAATGTGTGAGTTTTTGCGGTTACCATTGTGCTGAAGATTAGAGCCTGTGGTTCGGCTGACGATTGGCCCATTATCATTAAGACTGTAAGAAGTATCAGTATTCACATGAGTAAAATGATAATTTAATGGCTATATAATTCATAATAAACATGCAGGTGTTCTTTGGTTAACTAACTTAAAAATAAAGAAATATAAAATACAAGAATTATATGACATATGTGTCTATATGTATGTGTTTATAATGCATGAGTAAATCAAATGCAATATATTACACATGCAGTACCATATCTGATCACATGCATATACATAGTATGAAGTGTATTACTGAATATAAAATTACATACATTAAGTTCTACTATATTACTATATGTATAGAATATGGACATGTACAGTTCTTCTATTCTACTATATTATGTACAGGGCATACAGAGAATTGAAACTCCACTCAGACTCATGGTGTAAAACACCAACATAACACAGACAAGTATTAACATATATAAAATACAATACAAACACGTGAGAATTTAAATAAGTTTACATTATAAAGTGCAAACAGTATGCAAAAAGAGAAAGGAAAGCAGCAATTGTAAAAGTGTCTGGTGCAGTGTTGTGTGTGTGTGTGTGTGTGTGTGTGTGTGTGTGTGTGTGTGTGTGTGTGTGTGTGTGTGTGTGTGTGTGTGTGTGTGGTGTGTTGGTAATCATCACAGTTGTGGGGACAAGAATCTGTTTACACAGTCACGTAATGGGGACCTCTTGCGTTGTGGGGACCTAAGGGTGACCCATTGAATTCAATAGAGGAACTATTCTGAAGTCACTGGGCGGAGTTTTAGCATTGGCCCATTACACATGATTTTCTGGTGGTGTGTGTGTGTGTGTGTGTGTGTGTGTGTGTGTGTGTGTGTAGCGGGGTGCTCCGCAGCGCCTCCAAACATTTTGGGCTGGTAATGCACTCACTTCTCCACACACACATTTTCCAATTATGGTTGGGTACCGCCCACTTCCGGGTCCTCATTAGGAAGGATTTCAGCAGCAAAACGAAAATATAAGTATGATATTGATACTTTACACGGAGGACAAAGAAGAAGATTATTTACTGAGATGCCAACTAACGTTAAGGATCTAAACTTCTGCAGAGGATAAAAGTGAAGCTCAAGGTAAGCACAAATGTATTAATGTTAAACCAATTAGGTTAATTAGATTAACGTTAGGCAGCGGGCTAACGTTAGCTAGTTAGTGCTAATTGTTGTGAGGCTAAGTGTGGCCTGACATATTTCTGTGTTTTTCCAATCACATAATCATACAATTTAATGTTAATTACTTAATTTTAACTGAAAAATGTCATCAAGTCTTTAGTCTGACTGATTGCTAATGGAGGGATTCGGTTATTAAGTTCCTTTCTGTCTAGTTCGCGTTTGTGCTGGACAGTGGAGTATTTTATACTTTAAATTAAAGATAAGTTATATTTCTTGTCAGAACACAGGTTTAAATCGCGTCTCTTGGTGTTATCGCACTTGTGTTTGACTTTTAGTTTTGATATAAAGAATTAAATATAAAAAAAAAAAAAAAATACATTTAAGTGTACTCATAGGCAAAATATAGAACTAGGCTAACGTACAAGCCACAGATCAAGACCAAAGTGCTTCACAGATAAATTTAGTAAATAAAAAAAAACTGAAATGGTAATTTAAGTAACTTTAAAAGAAGAAAGTATAATAAACTTCGTTTTAATGATGACAGTAGTTAAAATAAACCGGGGTTTGTATGGTGATATAGTTCAAAAGAGTAGTTAGGTTAAGGTCCAAATGAGTAGTTAAATAATTGCCAAGGCTACCTGTGATTAGGCCTATATAGATGTTGGTTTTGTGAGAGATTAGAGCCTAAGTGAAAATGGTGAGTTGATGCCCTCAAAGCTAGCATTGTGCCAGACAATAAATCTGATGTTATCCTTGAGTTCTGATTTCTTGTCTTACATTGCATTTCAATGATATCGTATGTATCAATGTTACATTACAATAACATTCTTATCTACTTATTGAACATGCTAGTTGAATTCTGCATGTCTCCCCATTTTCACAGTGTAATTTATTTCACACAATTTTTTTTTCTCTATCAGTTTGAAATGCCACCACGAATCAGCCCCCTTAAGGATGCCATGCATCATGTTATTTCGAAGACTGACAAAACATTCAAATTAGATGTGAAGTATATCAATGCAGTGAAAGGTAAGGTGGTGTGATTTATCATTCAATATTTACCATCATATGCATGCATGTCCTAACCATAATCTTATGAGCGTGTAATGCAAAACTTCTGGGTACACCTGGTTACAGATTATCTTAAATCAGCTTCAACTATTTGTCTTTTTTGTGTGTATTTGGCATCCTTTGTCTTCTTTGTGTGTGTGAAAATGTTTTTTCTGTATATTGCAGGACGTGGTCTATTTGCAAAGGGTGCCTTTTGCAAAGGTGATTTTGTTGTTGAGTACAGGGGAGATATGATAAATGATGCAGAACTGCAGAGGAGAAGAAAACGTTACCACGCATCCTGTGCTGCATTTATGTTTGATTTCAAGTGGCGAGGGAAAACATGGTGGTAAGAAGTCAAGATACACCAAAGCTATATTCCTTCTGCTAAACTATAGTAAAAAAATAATGGTCGAACGATAATGTTTTTTTGATGGCCGATGCCGATATCTTAGAGCAGGATGTCCGATATATATTTAAAAAAAATCATATTTAATAAATTAGAAAAAAAATCTTTCAAATAAACATGCTTATAGGCTACTTTAGATGGCAACTTCTTGAATTTGCAATCCTATTACAGTATACTATTACACTGTAACAGGGCACTCAGTGGTAATTTCGTTCACACTGGTAATCATATTTTTTCAAATAAATACTTTTTTTGACTTTGGACAAGGTAACGCTAATTTTACATACAGCACACAGTGAAAACGATATGGCACAGTGGGCAACTGGATATAGCACAGCCTATTTTAAAATGAAGGATTTAAAGTGTTTTGATCATGTCTCCCGTGAAGCTGTTAACATTCACTCTCTTCGCACGGACAAACCGCCCTCGCAGGAACACTTTTATGCAGGCTACAAATGCACACTTCACAACATATAACAGCTGAATTCGATTAACTCTGTAAGGTTTGTGAACTTAAATGTTGATTAGATATTCAGAGATTTGTTTAAATGGGTGTATATGCGCATTTGCTGAATGTTGACGGTAAATGATAAATTCCTGATTGTTTGCCTTTTCTGTTACAAATAATATGAAAGCAAACACTTTACTTTTTCGCATTACATTTACTTTCTTTGTTTACCAGTTCTATCTAACAAAGTATTAGATATGACTGACAGAGTTCGTAAACTAATGAAGACGGAGAATGTGAGTGAACGCTGTGTGATCACGTTCTCTTCTCAGGCACTGGTGTTCTCAGCACCGCCCGTCAAAATAAGTCCCGTTTTCAACACATCGGCCAATCAGAAAAACTTATCGGTCGATGCCGACATTTTAAAAATGCCAAATATCGGCCGATATATCGGCCTTGGCGATATATCGGTCGACCACTATTAAAAAAGACACTGATTTGTGGTGGTATATTGTAATACTTGTATTCATCCTTTTCTGATTCATCCTTTTTCTTATTAAAGTATTGATGCATCAAGAGAAGATGGATCGTTTGGGCGGATCATTAATGATGACAAACATCCAAATTGTAAGATGAAGAAAATTGATGTCAATGGACAGCCTCACCTTTGTCTGTTTGCCCTGAATGACATTAAAGAAGAAGAAATTACCTATGATTATGGAGGAGAAGACTACCCATGGAGAACACAAGTATGTTGCAAAGCACACTGTGTACAGAATAGCTCATATTAACATTGTTTCAACATGTCAAGTTGTTGGTTGAATAGATTAGAATTTGAATCTATTAGAAATCTGTGAGTCTAATTTATCTATTCCAATACATTATATCCAAATCTCAGAAAGCCACAATCCAAGTTAAGTTACTTTCAGTTCAGTGTTTCAATTTATAAATTAAAGAATGAGGTGGTTAGGGATGAGTCGCGATCTTCGAATAGTCGAACTGCGTTCGAAATTCGATCATAAAATTGCTTATTCGAATATCGTTATATTTTTCGCGCAATTCCAATGTGACATAATTGACGGCGCGCCTACTGTCACAGATCGCGCAGCAGAGTATTTTCCTGTCGGGGACACAAGGTGTTACTAACATGAATGAAACCCCCTACTGCTAGGATACCAGCGTTTTATACATAGTGTAAACAAACAACAGAAGGAGAGCTGTCGTGACCGTTACTCTGAGCCCAACAGAGGTGACTATAACCTTTACTTTCTATGGTAGTAGTAGCCGTCTATGTAACAAAGTAGGCTACATTTACTTCACTACGTTGGGCGACGTTCCTCTCGTTACTTTATTTTAATGCAATACATGTTGTTAAATACGTAGTTTGTTTATTCCAAGCGCGCTGTATATTTTTTATGGGCATGAGCGATGCTCCATTCACAAATGAATCACTCTTTTGAGTCGTTTCTGTTCAAAGACTTCATCAAATAAGTTGGCAGATCTGTCTAAATCGGTTCGCGAATCAGTTGATCTGTTCAGTTTCCTCACGCACTGAATCGTCTGAAGCGCTTTCAATTCACACTCGACTCGGAGTCATAAACAGGAAGATTTAAGAACATCAAGAGCGTTGGATGAAGTGGCCGAGGATCTACAGTCTAGTCTAGTGAAAGCAAATCTGCAAATGCATTATATTTTGCCAGCGATGAAGATCTAGTTGAACATCTTCGTATGCTGTCTGTGAATGAATGATTCCACAGGACGATACATTCGAGTTCATTTCATTCAGGTAATACATTTTACAACCAAACAGATTACGCGACGATAGAACTACAAGTATGATGACATTATCCGTTTTTTGGACATATAAGTTACATGAATTTATAGGCTACATTAAATAGGCTAACGTTACCATTGTCCACAGTTTATGAAATGAACACCCGCCATCCCGCGGTAGCAGCTAATGTGTGTGTATTGCGCAGTGTCATCACACGAATAGTTATGATTGTTTAAAAATTAGGCTTTTGCAGTAACAAGGCAGGTTTGCATAAAATCATTATGAACATTATTTTTTTAATCTAACGAGCATCTGGTTTGGCGATGCAAAAACGGACTGTCGTGCTTACTATTTTTTTCTTCTGTTAACTACTGGTATGTAAAAAAAAACGACGAAAACATGTTAATTGTTCAATTAATAAACAGTTTGTTTGATGACAAATCACTAACAATGAAATTGGCCTCCCTTTCTGTCATTGTGATTGTGCGTTATTTTTTATTTTTTTTCGTTTTTTTTTTTCGATCTTCGAACGATAATCGACTTTTGCTCCTCGATTTTCGAATGGCATTTTTGGCAGAAATTCACATCCCTAGAGGTGGTACAGTCTTAGGCCAATTTTTCTTTCAATTTTCTTTCAATTTTTCCCAAGTGATGTGTAGCATACAATGCCCATATTGCAACTAATGGGTGAAATTCAATCACAAAAATGAAAAAAATTGTTTAACATTTTTGATGAAACAATGAAATATTTAGACATGTTTTACTTGTAAATGTTTTTATTTTATTCTGAAGTCATGTGTTATCTGCTTTAGATTTCTCTCTTGTGTTATCATGTTCTAATATCTTGTCATTATGAATGTTGTCTCTTACAGATAACCAGCGTTGCTGTTAATACCAGCGCAGCGAGTGACACTTATCCTTCTCTCCAGTCAGAGACTCAGATGGATGATGAATCTGCTCAAATCAACTCTCCTCAACAGGTACATTCACATTCATCACTAAAGATTTAGGTCTACTGTCTCTCTTTGTCATGGTTTAGTGATTTGTAAGCATATTTTGATGCGTATCTGTTGTAAATTAGTACATTAAACCGCGTAACGACTTGTGTCCAGTAGGTTCGTGCTAGTGGAGTATTTAGGGCCAGTTTTATCCTTCACAAGGATTTTTTTTCTGGGTTAATGGTTGCATTAAAATGGACACTCACGACGTCCCCACAACACACTTTCAGTTTATGTTTGAGTTCAAACTTGTGTTTTGAATTTGATGAAACTAGTCCCCATAAGGAACTATAACGTTGTGTGTGAAAGGTCCTCATGAAGCTGGTTTTAATCCGGATGTGTGTGTGAGCGGACACAGAGGTTTAATTGGACAGGAAAAAGTGTTTTAAATGAAGTTTATTTTCTCTTCTCTCTCTCTCTCTCTCTCTCTCTCTCTCTCTCTCTCTCTCTCTCTCTCTCTCTCTCTCTCTCTCTCTCTCTCTCTCTCTCTCTCTCTCTCTCTCCTCTCTTTTGAAGTCATGTGGTATCTGCTTCAGATTTCTCTCTTGTGTTATCATGTTCTAATATCTTGTCATTATGAATGTTGTCTCTTACAGAAAACCAGCGTTGCTGTTAATACCAGCGCAGCGAGTGACACTTATCCTTCTCTCCAGTCAGAGACTCAGATGGATGATGAATCTGCTCACACCAACTCTCCTCAACAGGTACGTTCACATTCATCACTAAAGATTTAGGTCTACTGTCTCTCTTTGTCATGGTTTAGTGATTTGTAAGCATATTTTGATGCGTATCTGTTGTAAATTAGTACATTAAACCGCGTAACGACTTGTGTCCAGTAGGTTCGTGCTAGTGGAGTATTTAGGGCCAGTTTTATCCTGCACAAGGATTTTTTTTTCTGGGTTAATGGTTGCTTTAAAATTGACACTCACGACGTCCCCACAACACACTTTCAGTTTGTGTTTGAGTTCAAACTTGTGTTTTGAATTTGATGAAACTTGTCCCCATAAGGAACTATAACGTTGTGTGTGTGAAAAGTCCTCATGAAGCTGGTTTTAATCCAGATGTGTGTGTGTGTGAGCGCACACAGAGTTTGACTGAATTTGATGAGACTAGTCCCCATAAGGAACTATAACGTTGTGTGTGAAAGGTCCTCATGAAGCTGGTTTTAATCCAGATGTGTGTGTGAGCGCACACAGAGGTTGAATTGGACAGGAAAAGTGTTTTAAATGTTGATTTGTCTCTCTCTCTCTCTCTCTCTCTCTCTCTGAAGTCATGTGGTATCTGCTTTAGATTTCTCTCTTGTGTTATCATGTTCTAATATCTTGTCATTATGAATGTTGTCTCTTACAGATAACCAGCACTGCTGTTAATACCAGCGCAGCGAGTGACACTTATCCTTCTCTCCAGTCAGAGACTCAGATGGATGATGAATCTGCTCAAACCAACTCTCCTCAACAGGTACGTCAGAGTCGGCTCCAGAGCAGATCTACTGGAGGGGCATTGGGTCATCAGCGGGGGGGCACTGCCGTTTGAGAAATATTTTGACGCAAAAAAACGAAATGCCTTTTATTATTATTATTATTAATAATTATTATTATTATTTGCAAATTTCCCAGCCACTTTTTGCCAGGGTCAATATTTCACCACCACTTTTTGCCAGGGTCGATATTTCACCACCACTTTTAAACATCTCGCGGTACGGATGTACCAATACAAATAAATAAAACATATCCAGTTAACTAGCAGAGCATTCATTTGTTATCTATAAGAGACGATCTAGCCAACTGAAATGTATTGTTTTTGAAATCAAGTGATCAAAATGCTCGTTGACAGTGGTTGACAGCGATCAGTGGTGCTGATAAAGTTTTCTCTTGTGGCTCGCGCTGCCGCGCACAGTCTTTACACGGATGCGCGTTTTAATCCGTTGCGGAGAAATCTCTATTCGTTCCGGTGAAATCACAAAGTAAAATGCACACAAACGTGTCCCTGACTGATATACAACCACTGATAAACATAATCGGTTTAATGAGGAAAAAAAACGATACGAGTGCGGATTAGAACCCAGAACCTCTGACACCCTTGGCAAAAGTTCTGCCCCTGGACCATTAAAACACATACAAAAACAGTCGGACTGGATATATCTATTTCTTCACGTGACAATTCTTGGCACCAACACTTATTAGATCTCATTAAACGACCAATTAAACACAATGTACTATTTAAATAGATTGCTGGAC
>JAZAVI010001530.1:0-14150 GCA_036326025.1 Chrosomus eos
ACATCGCTTGCAAAAACTTTAAAACTGTCTGGAAGGCTCGCATTGATTTAAATACTTTAAAACGTTTAAAATATACAAACCTTTCACCAGAATCACAACAGCCAGGAGCGCGGCGCAGTCTTATGACGTCATATCGCCAAAATAAAATAAAAGTCCTAAAGAGCCTGTGGTCAATAATTGGTGAATACCTATTTAAATGATTGTTGTCTATAATGTGACGGGAAAAATTAAAAACTACTAACACAATACAATGAGACTGGGCGCAGAAAGTATATATCCCAATATTAAAATGCAAAAATATTAATAAAATAATACAAAAAAAATATTAATATAGTTCAGTCTAATTAAAAATCAAAAATTTCACAGATCTCAAATAGTAACTCAAGTCTCAGATGTCAAGAGTCATTTGAGTTGCTGCCAATGTAAAGTGATTCAAATTTAATGAGTGAACTGAACACAGACATAATTTACAACTTCTGAACTCCACAGAAAGCTCTGCAGTTTTCCACAAATAAAATCAATGTTCAATCGTTTCATCAATGCTCAGTAAATTGACACACTTTAAGTATCTGAAAATCAGAAAATTTCTGCACAAAAAACTAAGGCCTGGTACTAGTGCACAAATGCAATTTGGAACAAACATGCTCACTCACTCACACAAATAGACACAGCTGTGACTGCAACAGAGATCATTTGTATAGAATTTTGAATTTTTATTCAAATAAACATGTGACTACATTTGCTAGAGACAATTGTTAATAACAATCATAACATGGCAGTTAATAAGTCTTAACTGAAGAGTTATGGCAAGTGGGTGTGTATGACCGTTAAAGGAGCATTTCACCCATTTCAACATGAATCTTTATTGAAAGTGGATCATATATGTAGTCGAAATGTAAAATAATTTTTTAATTTGTTGCCCTCTTGACCGAGAAAAGACAGAAAACAACCGAAGGGTGCATTTGTATGAAAGACTACAACACCCACAATGCACCACATTGCACAGCTCCGCAAGCCACACCCACTAATCCGGAACTGCGCGCACATCAAAGAAATCATTCTTTCGTCAACAAGGCTAACGTTAGCTGCCACCAGAGTTTGAAATTCATTTCACGCAAAATTTCTAGTAAGTGATAATGAAAGTAAAGAGACGCACCGACCGGTCTCGTATCTCTCACAGAGGAGCGGAAGCATAAACGGCAGATCGAGATAGGAACAGGCCTGATTTTATGTTGTGTGTGGACTTCAGTCTTCAATGAGGGGCTGTTGGCTTATACTTTCGTTGTGTATTTGTTCATTTTACTATTAAAATGTTTAAATGTTCGCCGATTCCAGCCTCCTTCTTCCCACAACAACAAACCCCGTTAACGTTAAGTTACATTGGCAAATTCATTAGTGAATTACTCCTCGTTTGTATTTCTTTCTGAATATGGTGTATTACTGCATGATACCTGGATGTTCAGTCAGGCGAAACTATGGTGGTTCACATCACAACACAAACGTCCCTTCGTTGAAATTCTCTGCAGCAGACGGACTCTATCTGTGTCCGTAGCGCACAGCGAGAGCACAGGCACAGCAGTCCGCCTCAGCTCGAGCCAGTCCGGGCTCCTCGACCGCGACAGGCAGCCCCTCCTGTTCCTCCATCAGCCTCAGCTGCTCTTCACTATATTGCGGCTCGTAAAGATAGCCACGAACATCGGATTCGAGCAGCAGACTTTCAAAATCCTCTTCTTCCATATCATGTATAGTTTCTTCAGTCATTGTCATACTTCCTATCTCCACAGCGCTCGTTAGCTTAGCTTCCAAAAACAAGATGGCGGATATTGATTTCGGTTTCTGCAAGTGAAGTCCCACCCACTGATCTGTAATAGGCCTGTAGGGTGAGTGGGTCCCACACCCTTGAATAATAATGAGCTAATGTTTGTAGTCTATACACTTTTCAATGAAATTTATCTTCCGTCCTATCGTGACGCAAAATGACGATATTTACGTCACGATAGGACGGAAGTAAAACACTTAAATCCTTTTTTCTCCCATCTCATAAAAAAAACAAGCAAAATTCCACCATCATTATAATATATGACTGGGTTTCTAACAATACAAACCTTAATGCAAATGGGTGAAGTGACCCTTTAAACAACAGTCTTTCAGAGTGAGTGGGAGTTATATTTAAATATATATATTCACAAAAAAATATTACAAACTTGTTATAAAAGCAGTTGGCTCTCATCCAGAACCGTGAATGGATCAGTGTTATATATATATAATTATGTCTCATTAAGCCAAATCCCCCTCCCCTCCCTGTGGCATAAAAAACAACCAAAAGTTACACCGTACTGTTATTATTATTTGGTCTTTTGGAGAACTGTAGAGACAAGCACAGTCAGGTTAATATAATACATTTTATTCTTCAAATGTAAAAAAGCGCTGCTTTATGTGAGCGGAGGCTAATGCCACCTAAGGGGTGAATGTATTTTCTAAACACTCCCAACTACAGGGTTTCCAAACAAATGGAAAGAACAAGCAGAGATGTGTACAATCTTTATTTGATGTTCAAAAGGGGTAAAATAATATGTATTATACAATCACACCAGTTGAGGGAACAATGTAATTTTTCACATTCACACAAAAACAACAAATAAACAAATAAATTTATAAATCAAATAAATCCTAATGTTATACAGCAGTCACCTGTAAAATCGGATCTTGGACACGACAGTCAATTTCAATATCCCATGGGATAAGTTAACATTTGGAAATGGGAAAAGAAAGTTAAATTCAAACCACCTCAAAGAAATCACACCATGCAATTATATAACCAAAAACACAATCCACACAATAAACAACCGAAATAAATCAAATAAATCCTCCCAGTCCCAGTGGTAATCCTTGATGGTACCAGGAATTGACTTCAAGTAAGATCTCAAGAACACAATTCACAAGCAACAAAGAAATCAAAGAAAAATACAATGAAATCAAATTATAACAAGTATCAGATTTAAGACAAACTATTGAATCGACCAATATAACAAAATCAATCAGAAAAGAAAATACAATTACATCAACCATCACAATCGCACACACACACACACACACACACACACACCTTTGCACAAAGCTCACTCAACCACGCGCTTGCATCAACACACTCAACCTAAAGACTCGTCCACATACAACCACACGCTCGCATCAACACACACTCACATAAAACCCTATACACATAACCGCGTGCGTTTGTCACAGTAATCAGTGAGACCCGAGCGCACAACTTCTCCAGTCTCCACAGCACACCACTGGTCACCGTAACGAGCCGCCACCCAGCAGCAAAACAACAGCGGGCAGATATCTATAAAATAATTACCCAATTTAGCCATTAACCCCACAAACACTATCTAAAATTACATCTTTCGTTAAAAAAACAACTCAAAGTACTATATAAACTTACCTGCAGCGTAATTGACTGGCCCTCGGTACGATCGACAAGCACGGTGAACGACCACCAATACGGCCTTGTTTACACTACATAAACGAGCAATCATTAAAAACGACACTACTACCGAATACAACATCATATCAATGCAGTGGCGTACCTTAAAATGTTTACGACGTTAGACATTCACAGGCCCACGGCAAGAGTCAAAAGTGCATTTCCCACCTATGCAGTCTACTCTCTCACTCAATGCTTAACGCATATTAGGTATCTCCTGTTTGCAACACAAGGACGCCGCCTGCATACCATGCCGGAGGGAAAACGGAAATGAAAGTAAATCTCCGCGTTTTTAAAGGGGCCGCGAGCTCTCGCCTTAAAGGGTCACCCCATTACATTTACATCATTCAAGAAAGAAATGGAGCTTTTTATTGAAATCTGATTTCTATGAAGGAAAAATCAGGAAAACTTTGAAAATGTGTAAATATTTAAATATATTTATCTATATTAAGCTCCTCTAGTGTGCAACTATGTTACATTTAAGATGTATTTTCTACACGGCGCATAGGCTTTTTTTAATTTATTGCAGAGAACGGGAACATACAAAAGAGTAAACATAATATCAACCACAAACGGTGCATATGCTTAGGAACGACAGGTGGTATTAACATTAAGTGACATGGCATCTGACGCACAGAAGCCAATGGCACATGTCGCTATGCTTAGTGACACATCCGGCATCTGGCATGTGTCAGTGGATAGTGGCATGTACCACGAACATTATCGCGACACACTGACATGACACCTGACCAAGGCCGGCGCTATGGGCGGGCCTTAGGGGGCCGGGCTAGCCTACAGAGCTCCTGTGCCCCCCCTCCATCAATTTGCATTTAATAAATTATTTTAAAAATAATAATAATTTACGTACAGTATTTAAATATTTATTGATGTGTATTTAAGTGTAATGTTTGACTCATAATCTTATTTAAAAAAAAAAAACACCCGGAAGTTTGACTGATTGTTTACAAAAAAGGGTTTCCCGCTGAGCCGTTCTGAGCCTCTGACCGCAGCATCTCGGTAAAGTTATAGCGACGCGACGCGCTCTGTTTTGCCTATTCAGAAACGAATGGAAAGAGAAACTCATGAGGAGAATCCACTCCCAAAAACGTCGACATCAGCTGTATTAAGAACGTGAGTAGTAGGCCAGTTGTTTTTATTACTCTTCGTAAGTTGCACCTGCCGTGGTGTAAATTATGCATTTGACACTGATATGCTATATGTGTGTGAGTGTGTCGTAGTTGATTATGCATGGTTAATTTAATACTTAACTTGAGATTTGTGACTATTAGGCTGTTATTATAGGAAGTTGGCTTATACAGCATGCTGTGTTCACGGAACAATGCAGACCAAGCCAAGGCTATAACTGTAACATGATATCTTCAGTAGCCGAAATATGATTGGGCAATAGGCTATTGTAACGTTAGTTAGGATATTGAAATCGCTGTGAAACTGTTGTAGCTGGTTTTGCCACCCGTCACTGTTTTTCCGGGATTGTTCTTCTTTTTAACAACCTGTCCCGGGAAATGTATAAACTCTCCCGGGTTTTTGAAAGCTATGCTCAAACAGCGCGCACGGCAGAGTGGTATGAGCGCGAGACATTGCGTGCGTGTGCTAGTGTGTCTCATGAAGCGCATGTAAGCACCTTTTTTTTTTTTTTTTTTTTACAGTCTATGGTAAGCACCCCCCCCCCCCCCGTCATAATTAGGCCCCCCCAAGAATATTAAATGCCCGTCCACTGATTTGTTTCTGCCGCCGGGACTGCACCTGACTGACACAGAGTCCAAGGGTGGAGTAGAACGCAGTCTCGTGGGTACCCCCCGGCCTGCGAGGGGTGATGGGGGTATGTGGCGAGCAGGACGAGGCAGAGGAACGTTAGAGAACGGCGCGAGGCCGGTGGCGTGAGTGTTAATAAACGTCACCTGTGAGACGCACTGGTCTCGCATCTCTCACGGAGGAGCGGAAGCATAAAAGGAGGAGCGACGACGCTGAAGAGCGAGAGAGGAACAGGCCTGATTTTATGTTGTGTTCTATTGTGTGCCAGCAGTCGTCCGTGAGGGGCTGCTGGCTTTTACTTTCATTTTGTATTTGTTTGTTTTTTATTAAACGTCTTGAATGTTCGCCGGTTCCCGCCTCCTTCCCATAACAACGAATCCCGTTACAGCACCCTTTTATTAAATACTTTTTGCAAGCTCCTTTTGGACAAGATAACAGCTCTGAGTTTTCTCCTATAATGCCTGATGAGTTTGAAGAACACCTGACCAGAGATCAGAGACTATTCCTGCATACAGAATCTCTCCAGATCCTTCAGATTCCCAGATCTATGTTAGTGCTTCTTCTCTTCAGTTCACTCCACTCATCAGGTCAGGGAACTGTGACGGTCATGGCAGAAGCTTCATTTTGTGCTCTGTAACAAATTTTTTGATTTGTTGATTTTGATGTTTGTTTTGGATCGTTTTCCTGATCGAAGATCCAACCATGGCCCATTATAAGATTTCTAGCAGAAGGCGTCAGGTTTTGATTTTTTATCTGTTGATATTTGATAGAATCCACGGTGCCATGTATCTGAACAAGAAGTCCAGGACCTCCAGCAGAAAAATATGGGTACTTTTAATCCTTGTGTGCACCAAACCCATCTAGCGTGTTTGCTTTTCTCTATTAACATCATATTGCTTGCCTCTGGGTGACATTGGCAAGTGGACACTGGAACGGAGAATCTGGACTTGTTTGCTTTGTTTCATCTTCAACTTTATGTCGTCTGCTTCTGGGCGACACTGCTGAACGGAGAATCTGGATTTTTTCTTTTTCCCGGGTCACGAAACTTGGATATTTACTAGGGATATACTTGGGATAAATCCTGCTGTTGGCTTTGGATGTGCTTTCTTGTGACATAAAATCTTAATGGAACAGTGTTGGATGTTCGAAGCACCTGATACATGGATGTTACATTTTCTGAAGTCCCTGACACTCTCTGGACAATTTGGACAATCTCTGCTAATCTCTGCTCAGCATCTCACTTTATGAAATCCCTTTGTCCACTGTTTCGCTTTACCATTCTGCACTCTCGGTGGGTAAGTTTCCCCTTATTCATTGCGTAGTGTTTTATTGTGGTTCTGCCCTCTTTGGTCTGGCTAACGTGTTGGCCTCGCATTACTCTCCCCGCGAGCCTTCTACCGCTGCATATCTGTGAGTCCCATAACATCTAATTAAAGCAGGTAGGCAAGTTTTAACTTGTTTGGCGAGCTGCTTGGTTTAGTTTTGTGGATTCACTCAATATCAGTTGGGTTCTGGCTAACGTAGTGTTGTAGTAACGTGAGTGGCCATTTGGCTTTCTGTGAGTGCTGTCTTAAATTGCCATTTATAAAACTCCAGCACTGAGACTGCAGGCCCTGGGCTTTGCTGGCCTTGTTCTGCTTCTCATTCACGGAATGGATTTAAACTATACTTCATTTCAACTGCACAACCTCAATAGTCTAACCCGTCTGGAATCCTCCACGTTTGACTTATGTACTACTCTCGGAATTGCACGTCGTACACGTTATATCCATCGGTCTGCTAAACGTAGATGGCTTTATAATTGTGACCCTCTCTCTCAATACCTTGTGATACTGTCACCGAGATCGGGGCGTTACCATGGTAACGATGTGACTCTCCACCGTGTTAGGACTCTCATACCCCAACCAAAGATGTGACCTACTCGTCACATGTTCCCCATCAATACAACTGTGGACTTTTTAACACTCATTCTCTGACTGGCAAGGGTACACTGCTGAATGAAGTTACATCTGAGAGAGACCTGGATTTACTCTTTCTGACTGAAACCTGGCAAACATCTGACGATTTCATTGAACTGAACCTTTTAACCCCTGCTGGATATAGTTATTTCACAAAACCTCGACTTAGTGGTAGAGGTGGTGGTCTGGCAGTGATCTTTAAGAACAACTACAAAGTGACTAAATATGACATTCTCGATGTTGCAAGTTTTGAATGTCTCTCAATTCAACTTGCTGGACCCGCTCCGCTTCTGATTCTACTGATTTACAGACCGCCTAGAAACAACCCAAACTTCTGTTCTGATCTGACTGAACTTCTCACTCTCGCTTTTGCCCGGCACGATAGAATAATGAAGCTTGGTGATTTTAACATACATGTTGATTCTGATTGTACTGCTGCAAATGACTTTTTGTCTGTTCTGGATTATTTTGAAGTATCTCAGCATATCGATTTCCCGACACATTCCCACTCCCATACTCTGTACGGTTGGTATTGACAATGTGCATGCCCAGGGTCACAATCTGGGTGTCTCTGATCACAAACTAATACTTTTTGACTTCTCACTACCCATTGTAAAACCTATAACTAACACTATTATACCCTACCAAAATCTGAAAACCATAACTGTTGAAAATTTCTCCACTGCCATTGCTGTTTCTGCTCTTCCTTCCTCACTCAATCTGCTGTGTCCTGATGAGATAGTTTCTACCTACGATAAATCGCTTGGTGATGTATTGGATGAGCTTGCTCCTTTATTAACTAGAACTGTTCCGTCTACTCACTCCTCTCCTTGGATCACCCCTGAGCCCAGAGTTCTGAAAACTCAATGTAGGCGTCTTGAAAGACTCCACAACAAAACCTCCCTTCTTGTCCATGCCATATCCTTTTCTGAATCGGTAGTGAAATACAAAGAAGCGCTTAACATCTCACGCTCCAACTTTCTCTCTACTGTTATTAACAAAGCTAAATGCAAACCTAAAACTCTTTTTACAGAAATAAATAAACTGGTCAAACTGTCCACCGTAGCTCTTACTGGTTCTGCTGATCTTTGTGAAGGTTTTCATTCTTTCTTCCGACAAAAAATTGACAACATCTATCAGTCATTTTCCTCTACTGCCACTACCCCTTCAACTTCATATTTGATTGGTTGTCCGCTAGACACTTTTTCACGCACAAATACATCTGTAGTTGCAAATATGATTAACAAATCAAATTCAACTTCCTTTACACTTGATCCTATTCCAACATACCTGCTAAAAACTCATTCCTCCTTACTCATTCAACCTATTACCCACCTTATTAACAGGTCTCTTGCCACTGCCACTGTTCCACTTAATCTGAAAGTATCAGCCATTACCCCAATCCTTAAGAAGCCTGGTCTCGACAACGCCACTCACAGTAATTATAGGCCAATATCAAATCTCGCTTTCGTTGGCAAGCTACTTGAGAATAGACACAGAGTTGTGGCACAGCTGCAATCACACTTAGAGAGACAAAATCTCTTTGAACCCATTCAATCCGGTTTCCGTACACATCACAGTACAGAAACAGCTCTCCTAAAAGTATTAAACAATCTCCTTCTGGCTTCTGATTCGGGTCCCCATAGTATCCTGGTTCTCCTTGACCTCAGTGCAGCATTTGACACTGTGTGCCACTCTACACTTATCTCACGACTGTCTGAAACAGGCATCACAGGTGCGGCACTTCAGTGGTTGACCTCATATCTATGTGATAGACAACAATTTGTTAAGATAGGCAACAATCGCTCACGGTCTGTTTGTGTTTCCCATGGCGTGCCCCAAGGCTCTGTACTTGGCCCGCTTCTATTTCTAATATACTTACTACCGTTAGGCCAGATCATCAGACAGCATGGTCTCAATTTTCATAGCTATGCTGATGATATTCAAATCTACTTCACGGTTGACCCAAACTCATCTTTTCCACCCCCTTCAGTTATCTCCTGCCTTCATGACCTTAAAACATGGATGTCCTCTAACTTTTTGCAGCTTAATGCTGGTAAAACAGAAATCCTGTTGATTAACCCTAGATCACAGAGCTCACCCAGACATGACATTTTTATTGACATAGATGGTGTTGAGATTAGGCCTTTAAAAACTGTACGAAATCTGGGAGTTTTGTTCGACCCCACGCTCTGCTTTCACTCACACATTAGTCAGACTGTCAAATCATGCTTCTTCCACCTGCGGAATATTGCTCGTATTCGCCCCACTCTTACCTTTACAGATGCGGAAACTGTTATTCATGCTTTTATCATTTCCAGATTGGACTTCTGTAATTCATTATATAGCGGACTACCCACAAAAGCAATACACCGCCTCCAAATGGTTCAAAACTCTGCTGCACGCACCCTCACATATAATAAAAAATCTGCTCACATCACTCCTATCCTTCACCAACTGCACTGGCTTCCTGTCATACACCGCATCCAATTTAAACTATTAATCCTAATATTTAAAGCCCTACATGGCCCGGCACCCAAATACCTTGTTGTCTTGGTACAGCCATACGTTCCAACTCGGGCCCTCAGATCTAGCACGGAAAACCTTCTCGTGGTACCCCGGGTCAGACTCTCCACGGTGGGCAGTAGGGCTTTTAATGTTGCTGGCCCTATGCTCTGGAATAAGCTGCCCCCGAATCTTCATGCGAACGACAACATCCGGTCCTTCAAAAAACATCTGAAAACTCATTTCTTCAAGCTTGCCCAATAAATCATTATCCTCATCACTGTTTTCTCTGTTCTACACTTTTCCAACTCTACCTGCATCATAATAGCATATTTTGATAAATAATACAATATCTCTTTCTTTTCATACAAACCAGTGTATGCTTGTTTCCATCTGTTTTGTCTCTCGTAAGCAGATGGCCTTTGTATTTGTTCGCTTGTTGTTTGTTTGCTATTTGTTTGTAATTTGTATTATATTGTGAAGCGACCTTGGGTTCTTGAAAGGCGCTATAGAAAATAAACATATTATTATTATTATTATTATTTTATATAGGCTTTCTGACCCCAAGACTCAACTAATCTCTGCAATTCTCCATCTATGATCCTTGAAGATAGCCTGGTAATACCAGACTCTGCTACTTCACTTTGCTTCGTAGACAGAGTCTGGCATAGCATAATAGAGAAGTGTTTTCTCTCTCGCTAGGGGGCGATTTCTGAAGTTTAAAATCATTGGTTAACCGTAAGCCAATCAGATAAGTTTATTTATGACGTATGTTATGCGCTGACACAGCCGCATCGAACCACAGACATCATGCATCGAACTCAAATCTATGATCGAACTTCCACCAGCTGTAAACACTTGATGATGCGAGCGAAATACCGGAGTGAACATGGCTGTGAACGACTTTTTTGATCGGTGAGTGATGTAATAGAATGACTGCTGCGCTTTGACAGGGCGCAAAGAGAGAGAGAGAGAGAGAGAGAGCCGCGCGCGCATTCTCAGGTCTTCAAACAACACGAGCGCTGTCTTGCTCTCTCTCCCTCGCAAATATTAATCAAAATCAATCGACAAGATAGTAAAAGATCGGAAGACCGCAGTTTCACGTGGAGCATTTGGAGATTTTTAGAGATTAGAGACTCTAGGAACAACATCTCAATGAACAACATCTCAACACTAAATTATAAAGGCCTGTCTCATAGATGCACGTCTCAAATACAAGCCGGTGCAGTTAGACGATTTGGGCAAATAAAAGCCCGGGCTATTATTTGAAGTTTTACGGTATTTAAGACCTGGAAAAGAAAGGAGACACTGACCTGTCAAAAGGCTCCCCAGTTTCTCGCTGACGATCGGCAATAGTTGATAAATTAAACTTTTCCCAAAGGGAGTAGGGCCACAACATCACCTCCATTTAAAATGTTTAATACACACTCTTCTTCTTCGGGCTTCAGTTTGCTAATGCCGGGAATATTCTCCACAACAGAGCGAATTGCATCCGCGTCTCCCTATCCGCGGTCGTTTTCGATTTCTCTGACCTAACTCTTAAACTCGGCGCTTAGCGACTACGTCACTGCTCTCAGCCCGCCTTCTGTTCGTTGATTGGCCCGGCTGTTTTCAGGCCGGTGGAAAACTGAAAGATAGGCTGCTATCTCAGACTGACTACAGGAGCGAAATGAAATTAGCGGAAGTAGGAATTCTGACGTAGTCAGGCTACCTTGAAGAGTCTTTGGCCACTTAAACTTTCCTCCTCACCGTCCATTAAGGCAATATAGACACACGTCCTCTTCCTGGCAGATTCTTAACATCTTTAGTTGATTGGAACTTCTTAATTATTGCCCTGATGGTCAAAATGGGTTTGACCTTTAGCTAATTTCTTACAGCCACTTTCTATTTTGTGATGCTCAACAATCTTTTGGTGCACATTAGAACTATATTTTTTGGTTTTACTCGATGGATGATTAAGGGAATTTGGCTTTTGTGTTTCCTCATATTTAAACTCCTGTGAAACAAGAAGTCATAGCTAGACAATTTCATGTTCCTAGTCACCCTGTGCTAAAAAAGGTAAACATCAATGGGAATATACTTCAGAGATATTTTACTTGTAAAAAATTCTAGGTTTACCAATAATTGTGGCCAACATGTTTTGGATAAAAACATTTATTTCATAATGTGATCCACCCCTAACACTTTCAATTCTTTTACTTCAATGAAAGGTTCGATTTTTGGCAATTTTTTGAATGAAAGATTAAACAATGCAGATTTATTTTTTACAGCCAGTTTTGATCATATTTACCAGGGGTGCCATTAATTCTGAGCACGACTGTACACGCACTCAAAAAAATTGTTCTTTCAACTTACTTAATTTAATTATGGACAGTGGTTCCACACAAGCAAATTATTTTTTATTAACATTAATGGAACTTTTTTAGTCTATGTAAGCTCCTTGTTTTGTGACCACACAACCTAATGAGAAAAAATGTATGTGAAATGGTTGTCCAACGAAATCAATGTAATTGCTTTCCTGTAACTTTAACCAGTTAAGTTTAGTGAACTTGCTTTAGTTTCTTTAAAACTGGCTAAATATGTTTCACTCAACCAACACTAGGAGATTTGTCTCAAATTACTTATTTAAATTATGGACAGTGGTTCCATCCAATTAGTTCTTGTTACTTAACACAGTTGTTTCTATTTAAAGTTAGGATTAAAGTTATGCCCTTCAAAGCAGTTATGCCCTTTGTTTGTGTGTGATTGTCTAGAGTCAAAAAAGGCAAGATATTTAAAGGAACACCATGGAACTTTTACTCTTCGGTCGCCCTACTCGTTGGAAACAAAATTGTCCATTACCGCTGACGTAAGTAATTTAGCCTAACGTCGCACAAATGCTCGCTGTTTATCCAGCACCGGCTTTAGAATAAACAATGTCCACAGATAAGATAGAGTATGTTATATGATTTCATGAAAGGATGATGTATTGCGACATCAGAAACGAAGAAAAACAAAATAATGACTATTGTAGTGCTTGACGTAAAGCAGTCGAATTTTGTAGTTCTTTTTGTGGTCGGGTTACTACCCGAACCCCAAAGTTACATAGTGCCAGTAAAAGCGATACAGACTCCGTCAGGCTATGGCAGAAGTGCCTTTCACCCTGTTACGACTTGATGAACCACTGATAAGATTTTGGAAACATTATTTTAAGGTAAAAAATGTTACATAGTGTTGCTTTAACAAATGTTCAAACTGCATTTGTTAAACAGTTGCAACAAACTGTGTTTTAAACAGCCTGCTCAGTCAGTACATTCAATAGACTTTGAAATTGTGCAAATGCATTAACATTGGCTAAAATTACTTTTACAACATAATACTTTTAAGAGTCAAGAGTCAGTCTTCTGCAAACTCACTAAAAGTAAAAAAATAAAACTCTATAAAACTAAGGATGAATACAATACAATTAAAGGGATAGTTCACCCAAAAATGAAAATTAAGTCATTAATTACTCACCCTCATGCTGGAAGCTGGGCGCTGGGCGCTGAAACAAACCCGGGAAAATGTCGTGTTGTGCAGTGGGTTGCCAGAATCGACCATCTGTAAACAAAGGTCTGTAGTTTTACCGAATAGACCCCTTATCAGCCGACGTCACAGTTACGTCACGGCGCTAGCTGGAGGCAAAACAAACGGAAAACTGTAGGCGGCTAATACAAACCAGCACAGATTCGGCTATATAATAAGGAGCTTAAATTATTATTATTATTATTATTAAATGTCATATTGATGTGTTGTTGGGTGCAAGAATCAATGAAAAATGAGTATGCTGTATCTGGAATTTTTATTTCTCGAAAATATTCACATCATTAACATTGCACGTACTGTCACTGTTTACATTGTCGTCTTCTCGGCGCTGGCTCGGCAGAACTGCGGATCGTACACACAAGTCTTGTACATGACCATTCAGCACATAGTTATAGGCATCTAAAGATTTATATGCCCTCAGTTTCTCTTTACGCTCGGTTTCTCTATCAGGTAGGTGTAGAAGTCAGGCCACTCGACCGGATGTAGCGTTAATCCTGTCAGATCGTCCATTGAGTGAGCGTGTACGGGTCAGCCGTAAAACGTTTTTTACGTCTGGTTCCGTCCGTTAAAATTAACTTTTGCAAATAAAAATTGCAAAGTCCTGGACACTGAGTGACCTTGCATATTAAGACAAAATGCGATTTTCTCCAGTCATTGTTAAAAAACAAGCTAACAAAACTTGCAAATTAACGTTAGGGAAGCGGCGAGAGGGATCGTTCTGCAGCCACCTAAGCTCCGCCCACAGAAAAACGTCACCATGTTTACCAACTGATAAGGGGTCTATACCAACCCCGTAAGACCTTCGTTCATCTTCGGAACACAAATGAAGATATTTTTGATTAAATCTGAGAGGTGGATCACTC
>JAZAVI010001531.1:0-14331 GCA_036326025.1 Chrosomus eos
AAACCAGGGTTTTTTGCCTTGCGACGTTAGAGTGTGCGCCGTTATCCGCTGTGTTTGATGTCAGATTTGCGCCTACCGGAACCGGTAATAATTTTTTGTTAGGCTTCTCATTGGCCAACGTGGCTTTACGGTTAAGGGTTATATCGCCGCCTGCTTTCGTGGCATGCTCTTGACCGCGCTTGATAGCGTGTTTTTGCGTTTTCATGTAGACGGAGACCGAGCATGTGTGGACGGGATTTTTTTTTAAACGCTGGAGGAAAAACAACGGTTATAAAAATACCCGTGTCCGTGTGGACAAGACCTAAATATAATACGGATAACATTACATAACTATTTTAATCAGCTTAAATGTTGATTATTGGTCACCCAAACCCAAACCCTTTATCTAAACCTTTCTTAACCATCGGTCGCGCAAATCCGCCATGTTTTGTAGTTTTCTGAACACTTTTAAATTGTGTTTGTATTTCTGAATCGAATCCTCCTCCAAACGCAATGGGTTGTGGGCAATATTAGCCATTATATTGAGCACGGATCTACACTTCGAAAATTGACCAGAAATAGTAGACCATCCGGGGACTTCTGGCATATTCTTTTGAACATACTATGCTTTAGGACACAGTTATTTTAATCTCACATACTGTTTAGAATAAAATAGTATGGACATTGAGACACAGGGTCAGTCTCTCTTATTTTATAAAAGGTCTTTATCCGAAATTGCCTACTTCCCTACTATAAAGTTGGAGAAAAACAGTATATGACAAAAGAAGTACGTTCGAATTTACAGTACTCATTAAAGAGTAGGCACAAAGTACTCGGATGATCTACTACTTCTGACGAGATTCTGAAGTGTGCATACGATGGACACTTTACTATCCCATGAGGCCTCAGGAGAGGATTTGTGAATGATGCTGGAAGGTCACATGACAATGACAACATGGTGGATGTAGTATATGGATTTCATTCATGCTACACACACAATCATACTAAACAGAACATACTTTTTAGAGGTTGTGAAGTAATTACTAATTAAAAATAAATACCTACGCAATAGAGTATGTGATTTCGGATGCAGCCATTGAGCGGACATTTACGTGACACCATTTTCAACTAAAAACAGACAACTTTTTATGCATTTTGGCCATTTATTTGCACAACCACAGAGGCCTAAAGGAGGCCTAAAAACATAAACATTGAAAAAACGGGTTTAAGTGCAAGTTTTTTAAAACGATACCATTGTTTTCTTTGTGTAAACAACAAAAACTCAAATTTGTAAAAACTGTGAAGTTATTTTCATGCATATTACACGTTTAAGTCTAAGCGTAGTGCTTCTTTACAAAGTGTCATTGCACACTACTGGCCTGGCAGCAGAATACAACATTTTATTGGCGTTTTACAGATCCTTGTGAACCGGGATAATTTTGACAACATTGTTGTCTGTACTAAAATAGGAAAGGTTTTCCTTCGCGTTTTTTAAAATGTTTTGAGTACATTGGAAATCGCTGGTGTTCACTTTGTACATGCTACCCTTAGGAGATATCATTAGGAAGCATGGCATTAATTTTCCCTTTTATGCTGACGTTACTCCGCTCTATATAAAAAACTGGATGACTAGTAATTTCCTACTAAATTCTGAGAAAACAGAGATTCTAATTATTGGACAAAAAACGTCCTCACATAATAACCTAGAATACTGTCTAACACTTGATGGCTGCTCTATCAAGTCTTCATCGTCGGTTAGGAACCTAACTGTGCTCTTTGATACCAATCCTTACTTTGAAAGTAAAACTGCATTTTCCATATTAAAAATATATCTAAATTACATCATATGCTCTCAATGACAAATGCAGAGCAATTAGTTAATGCGTTCATGACATCAAGGCTAGATTATTGTAATGCTATTATGGGTGGTTGCCCTGCACGCTTAATACTTATCATATCAGTGTAAAGAAAATAAATTAGGCCATTTTACTTCGTTTGAATACCTGTGTTTTATATTAAAGGGTACTCCCAAAATATTGTTTTTAACGATTTATTGACCACCGCAATACTCTGCTGATTTTATTGAAGATTTTGCTGAACTACTCTCTATTATATCAGTTGATTTTAAGTTGTTTATTATTACAGGGGATTTTAATATTCATATAGATAATAGTACAGACAATAAGGTCAAAGAACTTTTTGCACTCTTAGACACTTTTGATCTCACTCAACATGTGAAAGAGCGTACACATACTCATGGTCATATTTTAGATCTGGTTATTTCGAAAGGTCTTGATATTTCACCTGTTATGGTTAAGGATTTAGCCCTGTCTGATCATTTCTGTGTCTTTTTTGAAATTTTTATTACTTTGAATTTGCCAGTGAACTCTGTTTCTATTAAGAAAAGGTACATTGATGAGAAAACTAATGTTCAGTTTACAGAAGCTATAGCCAGGTTCCCAATAATAAGTGCTGAGTCAGTTGATGCACTTCTGGATAATTTTAATGCTAAAATATTGAATGTTATTGATCACATTGCACCGGCAAAAGTAAAGAGAAATATGAGCAAACAGAAATCACCATGGAGAACCACCATGGCGGTAATTGTTCTTAAAAGAGAATGTAGGAAAGCAGAAGGAAAGTGGCGGAAAACTAAACTACAAATCCACTATGACATCTATAAACAAAGCCTTGGAATTTTCAATATTGAGTTATGCAGGGCCAGACAGCAATATATATCGGAAATGATTACTAATAGTATTAATAATACCCGTACATTATTTATCATGGTTGACAAACTTACGAATCCAATACAGCAAATAGCATCAGAGTTTGCATCCACTATGAAATGTAATGAATTTGCGTGTTTTTTTAGTGAAAAAATTATAAATATTAGACGGATTATCAGTACTACACAGTCTAATAATGACTCTATACCGTCACTACAACCACCAAGACTAAACTTGGTTATTATGTCACATTTTAATGTAATTAACCAAAAATTCCTAGAAGAAATAGTTAGACATCTTAAATCTTCCACGTGCTGTCTAGACATTCTGCCTTCAGACTTTTTCAAAACAATTTTGAGCTCTATAGTAACAGATGTGCTGCAAATACTTAATAGTTCTTTGCAATCAGGCACTTTTCCAACGTCCTTGAAAATCGCTGCCATTAAGCCTATATTAAAAAAGAGAACAATGGATGCTTCGATTATGAATAACTATAGACCTATTTCAAATCTCTCTTTCATAGCCAAGATTATTGAGAAGGCTGTGTTTATTCAACTAAATGAGTTTGTGACTTTAAGTGGTCTTTTAGATACATTTCAGTCAGGTTTTCGACCACAGCATAGTACTGAAACTGCCCTAATTAAAGTTTTAAATGATATACGGCTGAATACTGATTCGGATAAAATAACAGTTTTGGTTCTATTAGATGTCAGTGCAGCATTTGACACTGTTGATCATAGAATTCTTATAAATAGGCTGGAAAACATAGGAGTCTCCGGAATAGTCCTTGACTGGTTCAGATCCTACCTGAATGGTCGGAGATACTTTGTTAATATCGGAAATGCTGAATCTGATAGGGTGGCCATGACATGCGGAGTGCCACAGGGATCAGTTCTTGGACCACTATTTTTTAATCTCTATATGTTACCTTTAGGCCAGATTCTACAAAAATATAACATTAATTATCATAGTTACGCCGATGACACTCAAATATATATGGCTCTTGATTCAGATGACAATAGTTCAATAGACTCTCTGTGTCGCTGTATAGAACAAATACAAATCTGGATGAATATAAATTTTTTACAACTAAACCAAGATAAAACTGAGGTTATTGTGTTTGGCAACAAAAATAAAAGAACAAGAATTATCAAAGAATTAGATTCTCGTGCATTTAAAATTAGGGATCAAGTGCGTAATCTTGGTGTCATGATAGATTCAGATCTTACATTTAATAGCCATATTAGAGCGGTTACCAAAACAGCATTCTATCACTTGAAAAATATATCTAGAATTAAAGGATTGGTGCCTAAAGTAGACCTAGAGAAGCTTATCCACGCTTTTATTTCTAGTAGGGTCGACTACTGTAATGGCTTATTAACCGGACTTCCGAAGAAGACTGTAAAGCAGCTGCAGCTTGTTCAGAACGCTGCTGCTAGATTATTAACTGGGACTAAGAGAATAGAGCTCATCACTCCAGTTCTTAAAACTTTGCATTGGCTCCCAATTAGTTATAGAATAGTTTTTAAAGTGATGCTTTTAGTCTATAAAGCACTGAATTCCTTAGGTCCTAAGTACATTTCTGATATGTTTGAAAAATATAAACCTAACAGGACTCTTAGATCAATGAACTCAGGTCAGCTAGTGGAGCACAGAGTTAGAACAAAACATGGAGAAGCTGCGTTTAGCATCTCTGCTGTACACGACTGGTATAAACTACCGGAAGATCTTAGATGTGCCCCGAACGTATCGATTTTTAAATCCAAGTTGAAAACATTTCTTTTCTCACAAGCCTATGACTGAGCTTTTAAAATTAGCTATACTGTGCAGTTTTTATATTTTTATTCTTATGATCTTTTTTGTGCTTATTTGTATTTATGTTATGATGTTTTTTCTTTTTTGTAAAGCGCATTGAACTACTTTGATGGATGAATTGTGCTATATAAATAAATTTGATTTGATTTGATTTGATAAACAAACTACAGCTGGTACACTGTTTGTTCGTTGGCCAGAGGAGAACTGACCCCCGACTGAGCCTGGTTTCTCACAAGGTTTTTTTCTCCATTGTCACCTGATGGAGGTTTGGTTCCTTGCCAGTCGCCTTTTTTGCCTTTGTCGACATACGCTTGCTTAGTTGGGGACATTTCATTTTATATTTAACAATATTACTACATTATTTTCCTGTCATCTCTGTAAAGCTGCTTTGAAACAATATGTATTGTAAAAAGCACCATATCAAATGAAGGCTATATAAAAAAATAAAATAACATACTGTCTGAGTAGGTACGACATTTGAATTTCTTTGTGACAATTAAAATATTATCCTCTCTATAGTTTGAATGAAATTCAGACATACATCTTTCATGTTGTCTTGTGACCAGCACCAGTTATGCCACTTTACTGGGATTCATAAATCCTCTCCAAAGGCCTCATGGGAGAGTGAAGTGTCCATTGAATGGACACAGCAGTAATGGGTAATTCATGGACTTTACAAATACAATGTACTCTGACAATATTTTTAGCGTACCGTATTTTCACATACTACATGGGGAAGTACTTGATTTTAGACAGCTCTGGACTGAAAACCACTGCATTAGCAAATGAGAACAGCCTGGAAAGTCACTAGAAGACTTAACATTTTAATCTACAATCACTCACCATTTTACAAACTTGTCCATGACAGAAACTTAGTAATCTAAAAGAACCAGAGTTCAAATGATAGACTAGAGATTCATGAATACAGATCCCAGAGAGAGAGAAAAGGCTTAGTGAGCAAACTTCAGATAAAGTTTTATAAACTATGAAGCATCACAATATTCATAGACAAACTTTGAGAGCACAGGAATACAATAGGTAGACCAATTCCATTACATCAGCAGTGCTTCCTGGGACAAGGTGTTACCAGCAGAGCGCTTTTGGAAATATTTGCTTGCCAAATTCTTAAGAGCATCATGTATATGTTTTTCATTATGAATTCTGCTGTTAAACAAAAAAGTCATGTAAACTGATGGCTTCATAAGCATGTACAAAATTATGCTTAGTTCAAAGTTATCTATGGAGAAAGTTCTAAACTTCTGGAACCCTATGGTTGTATGGTATATGGGACTAAAGGCACAGTAGGACCACACTTTCACCACATCAGCAGAATGAGGCACTTTTTGCCCAATTTAAAATCTGTTAAACCAGACATGAAGCAAAATGACAAGTCAGAAACAAGCAAGGATTGGTTTGTCAGTTTTATTAAGAACCTCTCTTTTGCCCTTGAACCATTACAGGACCAATTGAGGCCTTGCTTTCCCACTGAATGCCTAGAGAGAAGAGAGCCAGGTTAGAACACGAATAAAAAGCAACCTTAGAAAGAGCAAACGCTACCAACCTCCATATGGAGAAGCAGCAAATTCTGCATCAGGACCACATGTTGAGTCACAGCAACCACAAACTTGGTCATTTCCATCAGCAGCAACCCACCTGCAACAAGACAGACATGAAACCTTCAACATGAGCAAAGTCCATCCAAGTTAAAGACAAGAAAAAAAAAGAAAAAAGAAAAAAAAAACGCACCCATTGGCAAAGGAACAGGATTTGTGCTGAGCATCACTGGGTGCAGAAGCAATAGTTGCCTTCAGAATACATGTTATGTAGATCTGCAAGAGATGACAGACAAGTCACAAAACCAAAGCAGATGGGAGGAGTAGTCAAATTAACTCATGATATTCGTAGTACATACAGAAGGACTGTTGCCCTCCTGGAACATAAACGCCTCTAGCTGGAACTGGATCTTATCAACCTGGGACCGAGGCATGAAGCGGGAGCTGGAAGCTGTAGTTTTGGCATCCACAAAGCACCTGACAACAATACAAAAATCACAAAGAGCAACTCATGAATGTCCACTGTAGAGCATCAATCAACTAGACCTCACCAATGACTGACAGTGGTTACAAAAAGCAACTTAAACAGTCCTACCACATCAAGAGCCATGACCTTACCCATGATTCTCAATGAAGGAATATCTCGGAAGAGAGTTCACATCAGGTACTTGAGTGGCCACACAGCGGTCCACAAACACACGCAGAGGAACATGATTGTACTGCTTCACAGATGCCTCGATGTTAATAACGCCACCCAGAAAATAGGAGTATGAAGGCCTCTGATAGGACCAGTCATCTACACAAAAAACATTTTAGACACAGCCACAATAGCAAGGGTAAAGGTGTTTTATTAAAAAAAAAAAAACCTGTACCAACCCATCATGATCTTCAGGGAGAACAGCAAGACTTCTTCACCAGCCTCTGATGAAGCATAAGGAACCCATGCTGGCCTCAAGGCATCACTGCTTACATTCTGAAGCCTGCATGACATGAAAATACCCATTAAATGGTCTCCCAGTTGCACAAACAGCAGAGAAGAAAGTCAGAGCACTTACCTTTGATAATGGCATTGAACACCAACAATTGCACCATCGGCCCGGGTAATCGGAGTACCTGCAAGCGCCTCAGGGGTGTAGGTAAGAGAGAAGGTGTAGACAAGCTCATCCTCATTCATCTGTAAAAAGATTGTGGTTACCAAGAGGGTCATCCCAAAGACTTTACATATACTAAGACCGTGCACTCATATAGCTATGAATGGGAAAAGGTGCACGGTGCAATATGGTGGAATTCCTAAAGAGCAATTCACCAATTAGTAAAATTCACATCACAGCTGAACTCAGAAGCTCTGGTGCTGCCAAAGATAGTCAATGTTTTGGAAACACGCACATTAGCTGTTCCAGGGTAAAAACTAGCTTTAACGCCATTAAGGCCTAATATTTATTGTTCTGGTTTCTTAAGCTCATTTCATACCATTTATGGGAAAGTTTACATCAGATGTTGGTTTAAAGCGTTATTTAAAAGGCAAGTAGCTTGAAAATTCAGGTTTTACCCATTCAAATAGATACAACTTGGTCCACATGGTTTTACAATGCCAGGGTAGCTGACTTTCCTTGAAAGGTCCTCTGGCACAACAAATAACCCATTAAGATTTAAGAGTTCTTACCATCAGCACACTGTTGCAGTCCTGTAATTCATACTCAAAGAAGAGCACTCTTGAACCAGGAACCAGACCAACAACAGGACATCCACCTAAAGACAGACCAGTTGGCTGGATCAACTGACCATTGCTGAAAAAGTCCTGCTGGACCTCTACATGAACCCGGTTCTCGCCGCATTGAACCGCTACGCTGCTGGGAGTCACGGGTTGCCTCAACTGGAAGTCCACCGCCAACTCTCTCTGCTCCTCGGAACGACGGGATACCTCCAATCCAAAGGCTTCACTGGACCCTGCAACAGCTGCTTCTCCTGAGTGCCAAAAGGATCCTGTGCAAGGCTTTTGGAGTCAGGACTCAAAGGATTCTGAAACTGAGAAGCCACTTGCAAAGGATTCCAGAGGCCTAGAGGAGAAAGGGCAGGACTTCTGGAAGCTGGATCTGATTTTGGCCCCATGCTTCTTGGACTATGATTGTACATCAAACTTCCCCAGACATCAGGCAGATCAAATGCAACTACCAAAACCACCACTAACACACCTTTCAGGAATCCCATACTGACAAATTTGGATACAAATACCACAACACACATCAGTGCTCGGCTTTGCCATTTTGTAGAGCTTTGAATTAAGTTGGCTCCACCCCTTTTACCTTAATTGATTACCTTTGATTCTCCTCTGGACCTGTAGAGTTTATGCATCTTGGGGACCCACCACTTTTCACATTTTGTCTTGGTGCATCTCAATTCGCCTACTTATACTATGCCCTAAAATATGTACTCTTTTTGTAAAGAAAAAGTACATACTTTTCAGTGTGTAACAGAGGAGTATACAAACTTTGGAACATAAAATAGTGTCTTTAACGGTTGGTCTTTGTCGCTTAGTTACACGTATCCTGTCACGTAAACTGATCTGTAATTCATCTTGTCAAAGATAAAATCCTCCACATTTAATTTAGTTTACCTACTGTATCGGAGAGAAATGCAGAAGCACGTTGATCTGCCAGTCGTTCAACTTTCATGCAGAGACTCCTCATATTAATGCACAATGATGCATTTAAAAGTTAATGGCCTAACAGATCTTTATAAAAGTTCACATTGTTTTTGCAGATTAAGGCCTTGTCCACACGGACACGGGTATTTTTATAACCGTGACTTTTTTTACGCGGTTCGGCCGTTCGTCCACAGGAAACGCACTGAAACCGAACATTTTTGAAAACCCCTGCCAGGGTGAGGATTTTCAGAAACGCCAGTTACAGTGTTGTCGTGTAGACAGTGAAACCAGGGTTTTTGCCTTGCGACGTTAGAGTGTGCGCCGTTATCCGCTGTGTTTGATGTCAGATTTGCGCCTACCGGAACCGGTAATAATTTTATGTTAGGCTTCTGATTGGCCAACGTGGCTTTACGGTTAAGGGTTATATCGCCGCCTGCTGTCGTGGCATGCTCTTGACCGCGCTTGATAGCGTGTTTTTGTGTTTTCATGTAGACGGAGACCGAGCATGTGTGGACGGGATTTTTTTTTTAAACGCTGGAGGAAAAACTACGGTTATAAAAATACCCGTGTCCGTGTGGACAAGACCTAAATATAATACGGATAACATTACATAACTATTTTAATCAGCTTGAATGTTGATTATTGGTCACCCAAACCCCTTTATCTAAACCTCTCTACTTAACTATCGGTCGTGCACTTCCGCCATGTTTTGTAGTTTTCTGAACAATTTTAACTCGTGTTTGTAGTTCTGAACGGAATCCTCCTCCAAAGCGCAATGGGTTGCGGGCAATATTAGCCATTATTGTGAGAATGATCCACACTTCGAAAATTGACCAGAAATAGTAGACCATCCGGGGACTTCTGGCATATTCTTTTGAACATACTATGCTTTAGGACACAGTTATTTTAATCTCACATACTGTTAAGGATAAAATAGTATGGACATTGAGACACAGGGTCAGTCTCTCTTATTTGATAAAAGGAATGTATCTGAAATTGGATACTTCCCTACTATATAGTTGGCAAAAAACAGTATATGACAAAAGAAGTATGTTTGAATTTACAGTACTCATAAAAGAGTAGGCAAAAAGTACTCGGATGATCTGCTACTTCTGGCGAGATTCTGAAGTGTGCATACGATGGACACTTTACTATCCCATGAGGCCTCAATGCCTCAGGAGAGGATTTGTGAAGGATGCTGGAAGGTCACATGACAATGACAACATGGTGGATGTATTATATGGATTTCCTACATACACACACAATAATACTACACAGAACATACTTTTTAGAGGTTGTGAGGTAATTACTAATTAAAAATAAATACCTACCCAATAGAGTATGTCATTTCGGATGCAGCCATTGAGCGGACATTTACGTGACACCATTTTCAACTAAAAACAGACAACTTTTTATGCATTTTGACCATTTATTTGCACAACCACAGTGTTTTGGAGGCATAAAAACACAAACATTTAAAAAACGGGTTTAAGTCCAAGTTTTTTAAAACGATACCATCATTTTCTTTGTGTAAACAACAAAAACTCAAATTTGTGAAAACTGTGAAGTTATTTGCATGCGTAATACACGTTTAAGTCTATAGTAGCGTAGTGCTTCTTTACAAAGTGTCATTGCACACTACTGGCCTGGCAGCAGAATACAAAGTTTTTTAGTCGTTTTCACAGATCCTTGAGAACCGGGATAATTTTGACAACATTGTTGTCTGTACTAAAAATAGGAAAGGTTTTCCTTCACGTTTTTTTTAAATGTTTTGAGTACATTGGAAATCGCTGGTGTTCACTTTGTACATGCTACCCTTAGGAGATATCATTAGGAAGCATGGCATTAATTTTCCCTGTTATGCTGACGATACTCAGCTCTATATAAAAAACTGGATGACTAGTAATTTCCTACTACTTAATTCTGAGAAAACAGAGATTCTAATTATTGGACAAAAAAACTTCCTCACGTAATAACCTAGAATACTGTCTAACACTTGATGGCTGCTCTATCAAGTCTTCATCGTCGGTTAGGAATCTAACTGTGCTCTTTGATACCAATCCTTACTTTGAAAGTCACGAGTCTAGTGTCTGTAAAACTGCATTTTTCCATATTAAAATATATCTAAATTACATCATATGCTCTCAATGACAAATGCAGAGCAATTAGTTAATGCGTTCATGACATCAAGGCTAGATTATTGTAATGCTATTATGGGTGGTTGCCCTGCACGCTTAATAAACAAACTACAGCTGGTACACTGTTTGTTCTTTGGCCAGAGGAGAACTGACCCCCGACTGAGCCTGGTTTCTCACAAGGTTTTTTTCTCCATTGTGTCACCTGATGGAGGTTTGGTTCCTTGCCAGTCGCCTTTTTCGACATACGCTTGCTTAGTTGGGGACATTTCATTTTATATTTAACAATATTACTACATTATTTTCCTGTCATCTCTGTAAAGCTGCTTTGAAACAATATGTATTGTAAAAAGCACCATATCAAATGAAGGCTATATAAAAAAATAAAATAACATACTGAGTAGGTACTACATTTGAATTTCTTTGTGACAATTAAAATATTATCCTCTCTATAGTTTGAATGAAATTCAGACATACATCTTTCATGTTGTCTTGTGACCAGCACCAGTTATGCCACTTTACTGGGATTCATAAATCCTCTCCAAAGGCCTCATGGGAGAGTGAAGTGTCCATTGAATGGACACAGCAGTAATGGGTAATTCATGGACTTTACAAATACAATGTACTCTGACAATATTTTTGGCGTACCGTATTTTCACGTACTACATGGGGAAGTACTTGATTTTAGACAGCTCTGGACTGAAAACCACTGCATTAGCAAATGAGAACAGCCTGGAAAGTCACTAGAAGACTTAACATTTTAATCTACAATCACTCACCATTTTACAAACTTGTCCATGACAGAAACTTAGTAATCTAAAAGAACCAGAGTTCAAATGATAGACTAGAAATTCATGAATACAGATCCCAGAGAGAGAGAAAAGGCTTAGTGAGCAAACTTCAGATAAAGTTTTATAAACTATGAAGCATCACAATATTCATAGACAAACTTTGAGAGCACAGGAATACAATAGGTAGACCAATTCCATTACATCAGCGCTGCTTCATGGGACAAGGTGTTACCAGCAGAGCGCTTTTGGAAATATTTGCTTGCCAAATTATTAAGAGCATCATGTATATGTTTTTCATTATGAACTCTGCTGTTAAACAAAAAAGTCATGTAAACTGATGGCTTCATAAGCATGTACAAAATTATGCTTAGTTCAAAGTTATCTATGGAGAAAGTTCTAAACTTCTGGAACCCTATGGTTGTATGGTATATGGGACTAAAGGCACAGTAGGACCACACTTTCACCACATCAGCAGAATGAGGCACTTTTTGCCCAATTTAAAATCTGTTAAACCAGACATGAAGCAAAATGACAAGTCAGAAACAAGCAAGGATTGGTTTGTCAGTTTTATTAAGAACCTCTCTTTTGCCCTTGAACCATTACAGGACCAATTGAGGCCTTGCTTTCCCACTGAATGCCTAGAGAGAAGAGAGCCAGGTTAGAACACGAATAAAAAGCAACCTTAGAAAGAGCAAACGCTACCAACCTCCATATGGAGAAGCAGCAAATTCTGCATCAGGACCACATGTTGAGTCACAGCAACCACAAACTTGGTCATTTCCATCAGCAGCAACCCACCTGCAACAAGACAGACATGAAACCTTCAACATGAGCAAAGTCCATCCAAGTTAAAGACAAGAAAAAAAAAAAAAAGAAAGAAAAAGCACCCATTGGCAAAGGAACAGGATTTCCGCTGAGCATCACTGGGTGCAGAAGCAATAGTTGCCTTCAGAATACATGTTATGTAGATCTGCAAGAGATGACAGACAAGTCACAAAACCAAAGCAGATGGGAGGAGTAGTCAAATTAACTCATGATATTCGTAGTACATACAGAAGGACTGTTGCCCTCCTGGAACATAAACGCCTCCAGCTGGAACTGGATCTTGTCAACCTGGGACCGAGGCATGAAGCGGGAGCTGGAAGCTGTAGTTTTGGCATCCACAAAGCACCTGACAACAATACAAAAATCACAAAGAGCAACTCATTAATGTCCACTGTAGAGCATCAATCAACTAGACCTCACCAATGACTGACAGTGGTTACAAAAAGCAACTTAAACAGTCCTACCACATCAAGAGCCATGACCTTACCCATGATTCTCAATGAAGGAATATCTCGGAAGAGAGTTCACATCAGGTACTTGAGTGGCCACACAGCGGTCCACAAACACACGCAGAGGCACATGATTGTACTGCTTCACAGATGCCTCGATGTTAATAACGCCACCCAGAAAATAGGAGTATGAAGGCATCTGATAGGACCAGTCATCTACACAAAAAACATTTTAGGCACAGCCACAATAGCAAGGGTAAAGGTGTTTATTAAAAAAAAAAAACCTGTACCAACCCATCATGATCTTCAGGGAGAACAGCAAGACTTCTTCACCAGCCTCTGATGAAGCATAAGGAACCCATGCTGGCCTCAAGGCATCACTGCTTACATTCTGAAGCCTGCATGATATGAAAATACCCATTAAATGGTCTCCCAGTTGCACAAACAGCAGAGAAGAAAGTCAGAGCACTTACCTTTGATAATGGCATTGAACACCAACAATTGCACCATCGGCCCGGGTAATCGGAGTACCTGCAAGCGCCTCAGGGGTGTAGGTAAGAGAGAAGGTGTAGACAAGCTCATCCTCATTCATCTGTAAAAAGATTGTGGTTACCAAGAGGGTCATCCCAAAGACTTTACATATACTAAGACCGTGCACTCATATAGCTATGAATGGGAAAAGGTGCACGGTGCAATATGGTGGAATTCCTAAAGAGCAATTCACCAATTAGTAAAATTCACATCACAGCTGAGCTCAGAAGCTCTGGTGCTGCCAAAGATAGTCAATGTTTTGGAAACACGCACATTAGCTGTTCCAGGGTAAAAACTAGCTTTAACGCCATTAAGGCCTAATATTTATTGTTCTGGTTTCTTAAGCTCATTTCATACCATTTATGGGAAAGTTTACATCAGATGTTGGTTTAAAGCGTTATTTAAAAGGAAAGTAGCTTGAAAATTCAGGATTTACCCATTCAAATAGATACAACTTGGTCTTGGTTCACATGGTTTTACAATGCCAGGGTGACTGACTTTCCTTGAAAAGGTCCTCTGGCCCAACAAATAACCCATTAAGGATTTAGGAGCGCTTACCATTAGCACACTGTTGCAGTCCTGTAATTCATACTCAAAGATGAGGACTCGAGACTGAGGATCCTGACCAACAACAGGACATCCACCTAAAGACAGACCAGTTGGCTGGATCAACTGACCATTGCTGAAAAAGTCCTGCTGGACTTCTACAAGAACCCGGTTCTCGCCGCATTGAACCGCTACGCTGCTGGGAGTCACAGGTTGCCTCAACTGGAAGTCCACCGCCAACTCTCTCTGCTCCTCGGGAACGACGGGATACCTCCAATCCAAAGGCTTCACTGGACCCTGCAACAGCTGCTTCTCCTGAGTGCCAAAAGGATCC
>JAZAVI010001532.1:0-40248 GCA_036326025.1 Chrosomus eos
TTAAGTTGTTACCGTTTTTGCTTTTATGGAATGTTTTAAGTTTTGTTTAGTCATTGAGCAGTGTAGACATGCTTCAGTGTCACTATAATTGTCATTTCAGTTATTGAGGCAGACTTTAAAAGAAGGAAGAGACATTCTAAGCATTTTTATTTATTTAACTCATTGTTTTTTTATAACAAAAACTAAATTGTTTTTCAGTTATCACAACTGTTATAACACTGTTACTAAACTCAGGTCAAAAGAAATTTAAATTCCAAATTGATCCATATCGTGATACGTATCGTATCATGGCTTTAGTATCGTGATGCGTATCGTGACATTGTTGGTGATACACAGCCCTAGTATCAACTATAAAATACTTCTCCTGACTTTTAAAGTCATTCATAATCTTGCCCCTTCATATCTTTCTGATCTTCTCCATATACCCACACCCGCTCGCACTCTTAGATCCTCTTCTTCCATCCATTTCACTGTTCCCCGTGTCCGCCTTGTTACTATGGGGAGCAGAGCTTTCAGCTGCTCTGCTCCTCAGCTCTGGAACTCGCTTCCACCGGACCTCCGTAATATTGATTCCCTTTCCCTTTAAATTTTAAAGCAAATGTCCCTCTGATCACAACTGCATTGTATTTTAATTGTATTGTATCACATAGTTTCTTAATTTAATATTGTTATTGTTTTGTTGCTAATGTACGGTGACCTTGAGTGTTAAGAAAGGCGCCTAAAATAAAATGTATAATAATAATAATAATAACATCAAACAGATTCTCCCCACTCAGTGAAACACCCACTGAGAATCCTGCTGAATGTGCCCTAGTTATTGGCGATTCTATTACACGGAACGTGAAAATAGAGACACTAGGGATGGGCACAATTAATCGACGATCGATTATTGATCGTTAAGAATTTCGTCGATCACGTTAATTTGTTATCGATTATCATTAAACTAATGCTGCTGCGCAGTGTGAGTGGAAAGTGGCTGGTCAAGTTAGCGCGGAGGTTCCTGTGCATCCCGGCAACGTCAGTCCCATCAGAGCGGGTGTTTTCAGCGGCTGGACTGAAGCCTTGTTTACACTCGACGCGTCCGCGCGAGCGCGAAGGTGAGCGCGGCAAAAATTATGTCATTGTGGTATTCGGTGTTTCACAGGCGAGCGCGTCGAGTATAAACGCCTCGTCCGTTTGGGGAGGTGCGCGAGCACTCTCTGTGGAGACTCGCGGGGAAGAGCCAGGCGAAAATGTAAACACGCTTGACGGTCACCAGGTTGCGGTCGCATCTGACCCCAGATCATGTCATCAACAAATTTCTCAACAAAAATCAGTAGACTGGTGTAGAAGTTGTATGTGAGTTACTAGTTATTTTTTATGAGGCTTTGTTTAGTAGCCTAGCTAGGCTAATTGATTGTAAGGTAATTTAGGCTAATCTCTCTCACTTTTTCTTGACTCCGTGCCTTGGATAGTTTTGAGTTAGATTTTGACAAAACCTGTCAGATCTAAGTATTATTATGTTTTTGGTTAAGTTATTGTTTAACATGATTTTTTTATTATTTAGGAACAAACGAGGGTCTCTGTTTAAGATGCCAACTTGCAGCTGCAGGTTCTGTTGTGTTAGTCTAGCACCGCAGCATATCTTCAAGTTTAGCCTTAACCGAACGTCCAGTTTAACTGCCACAAGTTGATCATCTTGTAGCCTAATAAAGATCTAATCGAGGAAAAACACGCTGTATTTTTGTATTTTCATTGAATTTTTAATTTATAAAAAGTTAAATAAATAATGAATCTGAAAATAAAAATATTAATGATTAATCGATAGTCGATCGTTAATTCTCCCGACGATCGACTAAGAAAATGTAATCGAATGCCCATCCCTAAGAGACACCAGCCACCATAGTCACATGTTTGCCGGTAGCCAGAGTGCCTGACATCAAAACAAATTTAAAAGTGCTGGCTAATGCTAATCGTAAATTCTCTAAGATTATTTTTCACGTCGGCACTAATTATGTTCGACAGGCGCAGATCACTAAAATTAATGTTAAAGATGAACTGAACTGAAAAAAATCAACTTTGATAACGTGTTGTTTATGACAATTAAAAGTAAATTACACTAACATTTTTAAATGAAAAATATCAATATAGCTTTTTTTAAGCAAAAGAAAAATTGCGCTTGTTACGCTGGCAGATTCGATGAAGTCACTGGCATGGTAGGACACGCAAAGGTGCATAGGCAACAGCTGCAGGTCCAATATACACAGACGAAAATGAGCACCTTTAACGGCATGGGTTACGCATTTGAACCTGTGAGAGACAGTCCAGTAGTTTGACTACCACCACCACATGGAGGATCAGTTTATGCATTTTAGGAAATAGAGACTGCTTATATGTCGTGTGCATTTAGAGAAAATACAAAAACATGGATGAAGTCCTGTGCGTTTTAGAAAATCGAGGCAGATAAATTGAAAATGTGATTGGACGAATTCATCCAATGGGATCGCTTGTTAAGTTAGTTGCACGCAAAATGTTAAAACAAAATACTGCACGGACGGATACGGCACAGAAACCTCTATACCTTACTATGGAACTGGCAGATATTTCTGCGAGTCGAACTCCCTCTGCATCAACAATGTGCCCTGAGACGATCAGCTAGCTTCAGGGTGAGTAGAGGGACATTTACAGACCTGCTGTGGTTTAGTTAGCAGCTAGTGAATGCATTATTATCTATCTGTGATATCGTCGGAGTCATTTATTTATACAGTTTAATATGGTCTGAGTGATGGCTAGATTGTGGAGTTTGACAGAAGTTCTTCCAATGTGTTTAGCTGCTAGCCCTTTCCCTAGGTTGGATGTTTCGTATCTAGCTTGGTTTTGTGGCTCAATTTCAATTAATGCCGAGTGTGTCAGTCTCCGTTTTGTTAAATGCTATGTAAGTTACGTGTATGTGAATATGTACATGTTTTGTGTATGTGACGTTACATCCAGCCTGCAGACATCCTAACCTGCAAGAAGTCATTTCAGGGAGGTATCTCTTTTTGTTGGGTTGGGGGGTGTCTTAACATGCGTTTCATGAGGCACAGACACACATTTGCACACACACACAAGGTCTTTCGCTCTCACCCTCTCAGCCCTGCGCGCAGATTTGGTTGGCAACGGAGTAGCCTACCATGCCAGTGACGTAGGCGAATGTTGAAATCCAACATGGCGGCGCCCGTGTAACAAAAACAACATTTTCAACGTACAGTTTAATCCTTTTAACAAATTCTGCCATTTAATAATTGTACCAATGATAATAAATAAAATACATCTGTTATATCACCTTTTTTCAAATTTCAGTTCAGTTCATCTTTAAAGAGGTGTATGAACTTGCAAGTATGATGTCAGGAACTGTGATTTGCTCTGGCCCCTTCCTGTTTGAAGGACTGATGAGATAGTTAGCAGATTATCATCACTCAATGGCTGGTTGTCTAAGTGGTGTCCGCAAAATAATATAGAATTTATAGACAATTGGAAAAGTTTTTGGGGCAGACCTGACCTGTTGAAAAGAGATGGTATTCATCCCTCCTGAGATGGTGCTGCTCTTCTCTCTAGTAATATGGCACATAGTCTTAGAGCTCAAACATGACAATCTGGGGCCCAGGTCAGGAAGCAGACAAACTGGCTAAAACCGACGGTCTGCTAGCTGTCTTACGTCAGCAAGGTCAGATAAATCCCATCACAGAGAAACTCTTTCACCTAGATATCATCACATAGAGACTGTGTCTGTTCCCCAAATTAGGAAATACAAAAAACTTCCAAACCCATCTAAGGGTAAAAATTTAATTGATGGTTAACAAATAAAAAACAAATAATACAAATGAACAAATGATAAAGCTTGGGTTGCTGAATATTCGATCCCTTACTTCAAAAGCACTTATTGTTAATGATATGATTATAGACTATAACCTAGATGTGCTGTGTTTGACAGAAACCTGGCTAAAACCAAACAATTACATTATTTTAAATGAGTCCACTCGGCAAGATAATTGTTATAAACATGAACCTCGTCTGAAAGGCAAAGGGGGAGGTGTTGCTGTAATTTATAGTAATATTTTCAAAATTACTAAGAAGTCTAGTTTCAAATATAATTCTTTTGAAGTGTTGGTGCTTAATGTAACAATATATAGTGCAAATGATAAATCACGTTTAAGATTTGTGCTGGCTACTGTATACAGGCCACCAGGACACCATACAGACTTTATCAAAGAATTTGCTGACTTTCTATCAGAGTTAGTACTGACTGCAGATAAAGTCCTAATTGTTGGTGATTTAATATACATGTAGATCACAAAAAAGATGCATTGGGATTAGCATTTAAAGACATTCTTAACTCTATTGGAGTTAGAAAACACGAGTCAGGACCTACTCATTGTCTTAATCATACTCTAGATCCAGTGTTTCCCATACATTCATTAATTTGTGGCGGGCCGCCACAATATCAACGCTGACCGCCACGGATTGATTTTCAGATTTTTAAACTATTTAATATGGGTAAAATTGTATTTTATTGTAGAGCTGCGCGCAGCTTGCTCCTCCTCTCTCTCTCTCTCTCTCTCTCTCTCTCTCTCTCTCTCTCTCTCTCTCTCTCTCTCACACACAAACTGACAACGGAGGCGCGTGCGAATAGCCCCGCCTCCTCTTCGAGCACTGTCTCAAAACATGAGCATGCGTTGGAGGACGGATTGTTGCGGTCACTGCGGAGCTTATTTTCCCAGCGAATATTCCAGAATCAATCCGGAGTTGAAGGGTTGTAATGAACACTGCTGCAAAACAACTCTGATAAGTTATTCTATGTTAAACGCTGTCGCGTTTCCATTAGATTCAGGGTTTCCCGCAGCACTTTGTAACTAAGGCGGCCGCCTAAGCAACACACGCCTTAACTAACGTTACGTCGTCAAAAAAATGTATGAGCGAAGCCTGCCTTGTTACTCTGTCCTGTTTATAGCTTAAATTCTCTGCCCGAGGCAGAACTTGGGCCGATATTTCCCGCCTCCATCCTCGGGCCGGGTCCTTGATCTAGAGACGTGCGGCGCGGGCCTAGATTTGATGGCCGAATGCGAGCGCAGGCGTGGGTGGTAATGCACTCACTCTGTGTGCGCGGGCTGTGGGAGAATAAAACGATTCACAGGACTCCCGCAAATTATAAATATCAATGAATAAAACATATAAAAACTAATAAATGTTTATTAATCTATTGCAGAAAAGAACAACTAAACAAAATTGAAACGATTTACTGGCCAGAGTTTCTATTTACTACATGTTTCTAGCGTGAGCGATGTAGCCAATCACAGACATATGTGTTGATTTCTTAAACACAATGGCCAATCAGAAGCATTTAAGATAGACTCCCATCACCGCTCAAAACTGACTTTTTGTTCATTGCTGAATTCTGTATACTGGCAAATCATCTAATTATAACAAACAAAGTGTAGATATTGTGAAATATTCATTGTGCATTCAGCTTCAATTATAACAACAGAGATGTTTGAGATCGCGATGATGTCATTTTAAAATATTTGTATAGTTTGTTAAAATTACACATTGCAAATGTTGTTTTGAAAAGCTGGTTATTTATACATCTAATTTGTTATTTAAATTTAATATAGCGTTTAATAATTGTTACATTTAGTACAGAGCCTGTAGTCTATCACACAAATAAGCCCATATGATAGGGCATTGGAATATTTTTTCAGAAAGGCCCGTGAAATAAAATGTTCAAACAAAGGGTGCAAAATATGCAACAAGAAGTCTGTGGAGCAGTCATAGACGTGTAGCAATGGCTTAGCAATAGCAATGTCTTTAAGTTATCTGACATTATGTGTCAAACACCCCCCCCCCCCCCCCCAAAAAAAAAAAACCACACCACCACACATAGAATCTAATTCTGTGGGAAACACTGAGATCTAATATTATCACATGGAATCAATGTTGATGCCGTTGAAATTCTGCAGCAGAGCGACGAAAGCTCATTATCTAGTCTCGTGTAAACTTCATTTAGCCAAGGCTGCAAAGGCAACTGGGTGTTACAAATATGTTAGACCTATCACTTCTGCCACGAAAAATTGCTTTATTAATAATCTTCCTGATCAGATTCATCATCTCAGCATCCCGGATAGCTTAGAATAACTTGATATTGCAACAGAAACTTTTAACTCTCTCTTTTCCAGTACTTTAGACACAGTTGCATCATTGCGCTTAAAGAAGATTAAAGAAAATAGTCCAATGCCATGGTACAACGAGCACACCCGGGCCCTTAAGAGAACAGCCAGGAAAATGGAGCGAAACGGGTACAAAACAAACCTAGAGGTTTTTTGCATTTCATGGAAGGAGAGCATGATTGCATACAGAGAGGCCTTAAAAACTGCTAGATCTGCTCATTTTTTCAATGCCGGTTTCCAAGAATTTTCTAAACTTGTTAAATCATCTAAATCGACAACATGTATGTTAGACCTTATACCAGCTAAACTATTGAAAGAGATGCTTCAAGAGGTCATAGATCCTCTTCTCAATATCATTAATTCAACTTTGTCACTAGGATACGTACCAAAAACTTTTAAGTTGGCAATGATAAACCACTTGTTAAAAAAAATGCAACTTGATCCTACAGAATTAGTCAAATACAGGCCGATCTCGAATCTACCTTTTCTGTCAAAGATAATAGAAAAGGCAGTATCCTCACAACTATGTTCCTTTTTAGAAAGAAATGGTATCCGTATCATAGTACTGAGACAGCTCTCATTAGATTCACAAATGATTTGCTCTTATCATCCGATCGTGGTTGTATCTTGCTGTTGGTGTTACTCGATCTTAGTGCTGCATTTGATACTATTGACCACAACATTCTTTTAAAGGGCACCTATTATGGAATTTTGAAAATTACCTTTCATGTAGTGTGTAACATAGATCTAAGTGAACGAAAACATCCTGAAAAGTTTTAAATATGAAAGTTCACCGTATACAAAGTTATTGTCTCTCAAACGTAAGAGTCGACTCTGAGTCCCTGATATGAATCGATGGACGAATGATGCTTTTTCTCTATCTATATGACATCACCTCGACAAGTTATTTGAATAAGATACGCCCACTCATTGCGCGTGCCGCGCAGACACCAGTGAAACTTGAAAACATCATGTCGACAATGAAAGCTGTGTTCTGAGGTGCGAATCAAAAGCGAACATTTTTTTGTCACTGCCCAGGGACAAGCATGTGAAGAATCAGTGGCTAGAGTTTATATTTACAACTGTACCCGAACTGCTGTGTTCGCGTAATTTTAATGACGATTCCTTTACAAACATAAATGCTTTCAAGTGTGGATTCGCGAGCCGGTTGATACTGAAGGAAGGTTCAGTACCAAGTTTATTTGGATAAGCTTCCTCCTCCGAATCACAACCTGTAAGAATTATTAATAATTGTTGCTTTTATGGGTTTTGTAGCATGCTCAAGTGCTATGTGTATGTGTTGTGTAAGTTACGCTCAGCGCAGCTTCTAGGTCTCCAATGTCATTTTTTTATTTTTTTTAATATGTGAAATGTTTGTCGTTGTTATTGGAGTTGTCAAAGAATAGAGCGTATTGTAGTACTGCAGTGCTTTATCAATATGTTTAAAGGTTGTGTAGGTAAAAAATGTATTAAAAAAAATTTCAAAATTTGTTTAGACTTTCTATATATATATCAATGCATAATTAAAATCTAAGTACTCTGAAAAAGAAAGTATAAAAATCGAGTGTCTGTAGACCTCTCACGACTGTTTTAAAGACAGCTCATTATTTCCATTCACTTCACCCCCTCCCTTCTGGTCTCCTTCCAAAGCCACACCCCCAAAACACATGAACGCGCAACTCTGGCAGCTGAGCTGAAGACGCATTATTTACCTGAGACGAGCGAAGAGTAGAGGAACGAGTGCATGTAGTGACATCATGTCAGACACACATGTAAATAAAAAAATCTAACTTTATCATTATGAAGTTAAACAAATAAGTTGTATTTTATTACTCACTATCAAACTAGCATATTGATATTGGTAAACTTTACAATATATATTTATTGATTCGCTAACGAGCTAGTTATCTATAAGGCAAAGCTAAACACATGTTGCGTGATACACGTTGTTCCATTGCCATCATTTACACTGTGATGTAGATGAATTTCGTGTAAGATTTATAACACAAAATATTAACACACACATACAACATAGTGTGTACGACACACAAAGATACACGATAAAGACATCAGTAAACATCGGTCTAGAATATAAAAACAAAACAAAGATGAAAAAAATGATAAATCATGGTAAACATGTTAAAAGAGTTAGACAGAGGGTAAATATAATACTAAGAAAAATACCAGGATGCGGAGTAACGTTAGACCTACTATCTGTTAAACCTACATTTAGTTATCTAAACAAAATTATGCACAATTCAACACTACAGCTATCATCTTGAGCTAAGTCTATTATTTACCGTCTCTACTACGGCTCGCTGAGTAATGCTATGTTAGCTATATTAGGCAGCTACGTGTGCTAATGACGCATGCTTCTTGAAAAGATAAACAAAAAAATCTGTATGATCTAAATACAAAAAGAAAGATTTACCTGTCCAGCAGAAATAAAGCCATCAAGGCGTCACTTTTCAGCCCCTTGAGGTCCCTCAGTTCTCGCCAACGCTGGAAAGCCACGCCGATATTCACCCGAGTTTTATTTCTTTGTTTATCCAACAACTTTTTGTTCATTACCTTTTCTTGTAATGTAAATGACTTCCTTTTTTTGACTGGGTTGCCTTCGTGAACTGCAAATGTGGACTTTGGTCTTTCTCTGCCATTGTTTTGGTAATCCTAGGTTCCATGGCTCTTGAATTACACAAACCAAACGAGTGCGCGCAAAAAGGCGAGAAAAAATGGTTGCGAGAGAGTGACAGTCGCCTAGGCCAATCCGTTGTTTCGTCCCGGTTCGAAATAATGAGCTGTGTTTAATGCAGATTAAACGGTCTAGAGTCAATCGATTTTTATACTCTTTTTTTTCAGAGTACTTAGATTTTAATTATGCATTGATATATATATAAAGTTTAAACAAATTTGGAAAAAAGTTTTTTTATAAATTTCTACCTACACAACCTTTAAGCTTTGGGCTAACGCAAACAATAACTGACTGGGTCATCTGTCCAATCAACGCGGATTAGCGTCACGTAAAGGAGGGGTTTGGAAAAATGAGTCGTTGAACGAATCATTAGGGAGTCGGTGAGGAAATCAGGTAAAAATAAATGCATATTATAAGACAACAAAAGTGTTTTTTTGTCATTGCATGCACGTAAAACTGTTGTTGGGGACTCCCAGAACAATATTAGGAACATTTTAAATGCCATAATAGGTGCCCTTTAAACTCGAAACTCGAAAATTATGTTGGCATTAGTGGAATTGCATTAGCATGGTTTAAATCATACTTATCTGAACGTTTACAGTTTGTAGCAGTAAATGAAGAGATGTCTTATCGATCACAAGTTCAGTATGGCGTACCACAAGGCTCAGTACTAGGGCCGTTGCGGTTCACTCTGTACATGCTACCCTTAGAAGATATCATTAGGAAACATGATATTCGATACTTATGCTGATGATACTTAGCTCTATATTTCTTCACGCCCTGACGAAACTTGGGTGTGCTCTTTGGTAGCAATCTTTCATTTGAATGTCACGTGAATAGTATCTGGAAAACCGCATTTTTCCATCTAAAAAATATATTTAAATTATGCCATATGCTCTCAATGACAAATGCAGAACAATTAATTCATGCATTCATGACATCAAGGCTAGATTTTTGTACTGCTCTTATGGGTGGTTGCCCTGCACGCTTAATAAACAAACTACAGCTGGTCCAAAACGCTGCCGCTAGAGTTCTTACCAGAACCAGGAAGTATGACCATATTAGCCTGGTTCTGTCAACACTGCATTTGCTCCCTATTAAACATCGTATACATTTTAAAATATTGCTGATTACTTACAAAGCACTAAATGGTTTAGCTCCGCAGTACTTGTGCGAGCTCTTAACGCATTATACTCCTTCACGTCTATTGCGATCTCAAAAATCCGGCCAGTTGATAATACCTAGAATATCGAAATCGACTGCTGGCGGTAGATCCTTTTCCTATTTAGCACCAAAACTTTGGAACAATCTTCCTAACATTGTCCGGGAAGCAGATACAGTCTGTCAGTTCAAATCTAGACTAAAAACACATCGCTTTGGCTTAGCATACACAACACATTATAGACCTCTATTCCCATAAATCCTGATGTACTTTGTACATCAAAAGAAGGATGGCGTCTATGCTAATATTTGTCTCTCTGTTTATCCCGAGGTTTACCAGAGTCCGCCGGATCCAGGTCGTATCCGGATCTGATGAAGGACCTGTGCCTGGACATGACGACAACGCAGTCCTGAAGTGTCAACTAGTCTCTCCCTAGTTAAGGCCTCCTTCCCTTTACCTCTCTACTGATAAAACGTTGTCAGGATAATTCAGATTCACGTGGCTACGCGGAAGCGATAAAAATTCTCAGAGCCACCAGGCACTGTTTTATGCAAATGAGAGGCCGGATCACATCAAAGAATTTTCTGTTAGAATGGTGTCGTGTTAGCGGCCCCTAAGTTAATAACTAATGATCGTTGCAACGGAAGTGAATTAATCAAAACTAACTTTAGCTGGACAATAACTTTATTCTATAGTTGAGCCCAAGCCTCTGTTACTAATGCTAAAACGTCACTTTAGAAATAGTAACAAAGGAACGTCAAGTCGCTTCATTGAAGCTTATTGTATTATATAGAGTGATGTATTATGAGAGAGATTGACTAAACTAGTGTATTACCTGCATCTGATATAGATCATTCATTCTTCAGGTCGATGTCCATAATTTTATAGGGATGCACCGATCCGATATTTGTATCGGGTATCGGCTCCGATACTGCTATTTTTGCCGGATCGGGTATCGATCAGACGAGGCCGATCCAAATCCGATATTGTGCGCATACTAGGCCTACTATTCTGTGTTATTGTTAAGCCCCACAAAAGGCACAAAAACATTATAAAGCACCATAAAGTTTTCGTGCACTATATTAAGTGTTCTGAAGCCATTATATAGTATAAGGTGAGATATAAATGAATATTTAAGTCATTAAATTCAAGTTCACGTAAACTTTTCCCTCCGCTGCGGCTGTCAGTCATTCTCTATTCAACATCCAAACAGCGCGTCGCGTTCGGTTATGACAGTCAACATGATGAAACTCTCTCCAAGATGGTTACTATTATTATACCTGATCTGTAGATAAAGCTCTATGGTTTCGCATAAAACAACTTTATCTTGCTGGACTTTATTGCTGTAGCTTAATCATGTTCATTTTCTACCGTGTGTCTGTTAGATCACAACACTAGAGTCAGAGCACTATAACTGTTCTTCAAGCGCACATTAACTGACATTTAAAACTGTTAAAAGTAAAGGCTGAATAAACGATTGCATAGATAGATACTGTATAATACACTACGCATCAATGTCTTTCCTTTGTGCTTTGAACCTTTCATTGCGGACTCGACGCGCACGCGCTGCGCGCTGTGACTGTGTTGCTTTAGGCGCATCATTCTGCGCTCGGGATGCGCATAAGCTCATCATTCTGCGCTCGGGATGCGCATAAGCGCTTTGTGCGCAACGGTATTGGAGTCGTTCATATCATAATGCATTGACGCAATTAAAAACGATTATTATATTAAAAGCCTTTCTTGTTCTGTCCTATCTATCATATGTTGCTGCCTCATTAAACAGCTGTGCTATACATTTAAAACATGTCTCAATTTTATAGTAGCCGGCAATATCTAAAATAATTTATCTTTTTGATTTTTGTTATCTTGTTTTTCATTAATGTATTTTACAACAATACAAAGAGCAATGTGTAATGTTTTACCAGATTTAGTGTTACACTTATTGTCTCTTATTTGTTCCCCACTAAATGTTCAGATTGTATACAATAATTGTGCACTCATGATTTTTTCTAGACTAAATTTTACTGCTGAATTATCCACTAATCTAGTTTATAATAGCATTTTTTGTCATAGATTATGATCATTTTTTTTTTATTTGTTGTTTTTCTTTATAATGAAGTTGTCTGTATTAAGTAGATTGTGTTTAAAACACAAAAGAGTGAATATCAGTTCAACACAGAGTTATAGAAATTCTACAAAAAACTGCACTGGTATCGGATCGGTATCAGGTATCGGTCGATACTCAGAATTTTTAGTATCGGATCGGATCGATTCTGAAAAAGGTGGTATCGGTGCATCCCTATAATTTTATATCCATAATAAAAATTTAGTTTGAATGTCCACTGAGGAAAGCGATCTTTGTCTTTGTCCTTTCCCACGACAGAGCTAAAACAAGTTCCTTGTTCTGGTCTTGGCCACCATCTAATAGTGTAATATTGTAACTTTCCCTGAAGTCCATATATCAATCACTAACGGACCATTTCTCAATACCAATTACAGCATACTATAAAATAATATTTATTGAACAACAATATTTAAATGACCAAAAATAGCCATTATAAAAGACATAGGAAAAAACAAGCAAACTCTTCACTCAAATGTATAAAAGCAGAACTATAGTACATGATTTAAGTTAAATATAGCCTAAATATAAAGTTATGAAACTTTATTTTCCCCTTAACCCAAAGATTGCCTGTTTGATATACCCTAAATGAATTATATCTCATGTTTAATGATGTAGCTGTTCTCTGCGGGCACATGAGCGCTGAGCGGACGCTGACGGCCTGGAGTTCACATCTGCGATAGCGTCTAAAATAGGTACTGTGTTTATATATGAGTCACATATATAAGGTCTAAGTAACTACTTTCTCACCTAAGAAACTCTCAAAACTAAATTTTGTGACACAAATTATTGTTATTTTTTTTAAATGGTGGATTTGCTGACTATCGCAATATGTTTTATGTTCTCCCGAGAAACTTTGTGTTGGGTTATGCATTGAAACTTTCCGTTTAGCGGGAAAGCAAAACATTTTGCAAGCAAATAAAAAGTTTCTAGGGGGAACATTAAACATTTTGTATTCAAATGCAAAGTTTCTCATGGGAAAGAAAAGGTTTTTTTGAGGGAGATGTAAAGGCGTAAACGTAGAATAGCAAAACACTGGTGTAAACAGCCACTAAAATGTTTTGAGCTTGTCCACTTTTGGCCACTTCCAGATGTAGTCGAAAATGCATTAATCCGGATTGCTTTCGTAGTGTAAACGCTCATGTGGTCGAATGTGTTCAAACAGCCACAAAAAACGTGTAAACATTATGAGAAGTGCCCTAGCCAGACGGGATTTTAATTTTGACGGCTAAAGACCCAAGTTTGGTTTGAAGATGAAAAACTGTGTTTGACGATGTGGATTTGCAGCTATCAGAGCAGAAACAAAAGCTGTATTCTGTTAATCTCCAGTCGCGTTCACATGCAAACTGTGTGAGCTTATTTCGTCCATTAGATTGAAAGAATTGAGAAAGCCCATCATTTGCCGGCCCACAGACCCTCCCCTCGAAGAAATCAGGACAGAAGTGGTTGAATGTAGACAGATTAAAACACAAGGTGTAAATGGGAATGTGTCTCCCTCGTCTTCTTCTGATCGATTCAACCTAAACGCATCTTAATACCAGGTGTAAACAGAGCTTTACCATCTTCTTTAATCCCTTTCTTGATCTTGTGACAAACAAAATGTGAGACATTTAAATTGACCAATCAGCAGATTATAGCTTTCACACATCGTACTAAAGGACCATTATCACTATCAGCACTTCTGTGCCTTTACTGATCACTTATTGTGGAAAGAAAGACGGGCTTGGAACAGAAAAGCAAATGTCTTTGTTCATTTGCAACCCTAAAGAACGCAAAAACATTAAAATATATTTTTTCCATCGCTATGTCCCTTTAGGCGCTCTCACATTTTTGTAGTGAGAACTATTAAATATTTGATAAATTATGCAACTACCTAAAATATTAACATTTTAAAAATATTCAATAATGCTGTAATTTTAACACTCCCTGTTTTACACAAAGTCTATTTATTTTATAATGTTGGTGTTTTTGCAAGATAATAACAACATTTTGGAATGCCCTAAACTGTATTAAGACATGTCCATCATTTCGGTAATCTGGTTGCAGTAAATCTAGTATATACTAAATAAAACAGCTCAGATAATACTTTTAACTTTCAGATAACAAACCCCCTTGTTTTAAAAAAATTGCACTCGGTTCATATTATTTGCTGCTTTAATTATAATTCACAACTAGATTTTTCTTCCTATAACAGATCTAAATCTGATGAACTGCTTTATAACCTTAATGTTCTTCAGTCTCACTAATGAAGAAGCAGGAATAAACACCAACCTCTTTGTTCTTCAGTGCGTTTCATTCTGCAGTGTTCTGGATCGCTCATGTTCTCACTGTCCTTCAATAAACTCTGTGTTTGCAGATTTCAGCTCTTCCTGATGGTTTGATGCTTGTCTTCACTTGTAGCTGATGGGAATATTACAGCATTTATTGGTGAATTGCAGTGGGAGGAGCTTCACTGAAGGAGGAGGAAGCTTCACTGAAGGAGGACGGAAGCTTCACTGAAAGAGGAGGAGCTTCACTGAAGGAGGAGGAGCTTCATGGGAGGAGGAGCTTCACTGAAGGAGGAGAATTTCACTGAAGGAGGAGGGGCTTCACTGAAGAAGGAGGGGCTTCACTGAAGGAGGAGCTTCACTGAGGGGGAGATTCACTGAAGGAGGAGGGGCTTCATGGAGGAGGAGGGGCTTCATGGAAGAGGAGGGGCTTCACTGAAGGAGGAGGGGCTTCACTGAAGGTGTGAATTGCTGTGAGATTGGAGAAGCAAATCAGTTGCATAAAGATACTAGGATTTTTGGCTGAAACTAGTTTTGTTTGGAAATATTTAGTTTGATTTTGCCTACATAAAAAACAATTATTTTAAGTATACACAATGAGTTGTATATATAAAATAAAAACATTTTACTCATTTCACGAGACATCATAAACTGAAGGAGTTAAACTTGATCTGTTTTATAACCCAGCTGATGTGGGCGTTGGTATGTTTGCATGGCTTGCCTCAGATCATTTGCGATAAAATTTTCTTCAATTACTGCGTCCCTGAAGTCATCTTCCACCCTGTTAGTATGTACTTTCTTGCCTTCCAAATCCGACTGCAATTTCATTGAGACCATTTTCAAGAAGTGGCTTCATTTCTTTTATCTGCTGGAATTCAACTGTACAAACTGAGGTAAGCTTCAACTCTCACTCCAAACTTTTTTTTTTTTTTTTTTTTTTTTGAAATGTTATCCTGCTTGTCCCACCCTTAAAGTTCCACCCTGTTAGGCAATGTTATGGAGAATGTGTGTCCTATCAAAAAAAAAATGTAAAAACAAATCTGACATAGTTATAAAAGTTCTGTTCATCTGTAGAAGGTTAGCTAGCTAAATGTTGATCACTCGAAGAGCTAGGGCTAACTTAGCTCAGGATTTTCCACCCTGTTAGATTTCACTCTATTAAATCTATAAAATGTGAAACATATTCTATTCATCAAAAATTGTTTTGCTTGTTTCAAGAAGAAAAAAAAATCTAAGATGGCATAAGGGACATATACTATCCAAGAAAAGCTCATTATTGTTTAACATTTACATTATTAATATGTTGTGATAACTATGTATGTCCCTAACAGGGTGAAATATTTTCATGGACAGTGTCTGAACAATCTACCCATAATTATTATTATAGAGTCACTGAGCTTGACCAATATGTATTCCTTATAGTTAAACATGTCACTATTTTGGTAGAACGCTAAAAACATGAAAATCATGTTCTTTTTTTCCAACACTTATGGAGCCCAAATGTCACCGCATACCAGGAATGACCCTTGTGTTGGTAGATGAACGAGACGGGGCAACAGAAATGACTCAGCACAGATTATACTCTGCATGAATAAAAGGAAAGATCAGGACAAGCTCGAGTCTGTGGCTCTCACAGTTCAGCCTGTCAGTGAAAGGCATTATTTTAGCCAACAGAGCTCGCACACTCATGCTTAATGAATTCTCTCCGAAAATACATGTTATAACTCATCACACCATTCAAACAAACTTCATGCATGTTTGAATAAGATTAAAGTGCATTTTAAAACAAAATGACATGTTGTATTACAATAAACAAAGCTCATATCAAACTTTTTAGACGGAGCATCTATTCTACTCACCTCTCTTCAGTCGCATTTACCGCGCGAACTGAAGGAGCGCAACCGGAACCGGAACATGAGTCTTAAAGGAACCACGCACCGTATTTAACAACACTGCAAAATGACCGTGTAACCATAGAAATATGACATCTCAATGAATAGAAATCAAAATTAGAAGAATAAATTAAAAAATACAAAGTTCATATGAAAGAATTTGAACGAATAATGAAAGAAATCTAACAAATGATTACAAAGGGAGAGATTTTGAGTGAAATTATTAAATACACGTTACATTTAGAAAATAAATATTTTTTATATAAAAATTGAAAATGGTATTTTTGTGCATTTTTCATAAGAATAAATGTAAAAATGTATCACTTTTTTTTTCACTTCAGCCAAGTGTCTTTTTTAAAAACACCAAACTTTAGTCTGTGCTTTAAAGCATTCAAGATTTATAACAGTTTAAGCTGGACATTTTATTTTCAGGGCTAATTATTTTGTATTATTATTATTAAAGCATTAGAGGCACAAATCCAATGTTTTTATATTGAGAACTTTTAGATATTTTAAAACAATGCAATTCAAAACTCAAACATGTATTAAAAACCCATTTATTCCCATTTATGAATAAAGCATAATTTCCATCCAGATTCCAGCTAGACGAAGAGAACAAAATCGTCACTTCCTGATAAACTGGCACCAAGTATCAACACAGACTTTGTATATTGATGTCACTAAGAAAAATTAAAGTTGCTCTTATGATTTTTTATAAGAACGCACACTAAATCAGCCTCATAAATAAAAGAAGCGTACACCAACCTCTTTGTTCTTCAGTCTCTTAATGTTTCTGCAGGATTCTGGATCTCTCGGCTTCTGTCAGAACACAAACAAATACTAAGTCTACGTTTTGAGGATTTACATAAAAAAATGTTATAATATTTATTTTGATAATTTATTCATAATAATGAAAACATGGTTTCATTGAATTTAAGGAAAACACATCCTTGTTGACATTTCTGTAAAGTATACGGTGACCCTTTAACAAATTAGTTTTTTTTCCCTCAGAGAACTAATAAGCTATGAACAATAAATTACTTTACCGAGGTAAATGCAATAACGCTTTTTTCCTGTTGATCCGTTCATTCACGCACTACCGTAAAGATGCGCGGACACGATCCGTCACATTTTTTTATTTTTGATTAAAATAACACCAAACATAATGAGTTTTGAATGGAGGACGGTGTACAAATAGTGTTAGTTAAGTTTTTTTACGCATAAACACGGAAGACTGATGCTAGATTTTAATTGCAGATCTAGCGCATTCAAACGATGCTTATGAATTAGGATTTTTTTAAAAAAAAATATATATATATGTATATTTTTCAACTTTCACAGAGTCAAACATTAAATTCTACAAACTATTTTTTTTTTTCAAAATATGAGATGTTTTTATGCACTTCCTATTTCTTGAATTCAATGAGTCATGGAATATTTTAAGATCTTTACAAAAGAAATTAAAGGAGGGTGTTATAGACATTACTTTAGCTTTATGTATATAAAACACCAGCATGGAACCGTGAATGAGAAAGTTCTGGAGAGTGATTTTGTGGCTCTTTGTGAAGGTTCACGAGCCGCCGTTTATTGATCGTAGGCTTCTGGTAGGGATGTAGACTCGTAGTAGCGAGTGAAAGTAGGAGGGAGCTGAACCTGTGGTCGATCTGTAAGCAAGTGTCAACACCTTGAACTTGAAGCGAGCAGCGAGTTAGCCAGTGCAGAGAGATGAGGAGAGGAGTGACGTGGGCCCTTTTGGGCTCGTTGAAGACAAGACGAGCAGCAGCATTCTGGATCATTTGTAGAGGTTTAGTTGCACATGATGGAAGTCCAGCCAGAAGAGCATTGCAGTAATCAAGCCTAGAAATGACCAGGGCCTGGACAAGAAGTTGTGTTGCATGCTCAGTTAGGAAAGGCCTGATCTTCCTTTAAAGGTCCCGTTCTTTGCGATCCCATGTTTCAAACTTAAGTTAGTGTGTAATGTTGTTGTTAGAGTATAAATAATATCTGTAAAATTATAAAGCTCAAAGTTCAATGCCAAGCGAGATATTTTATTTAACAGAAGTCGCCTACAGCGAACGGCCGGTTTGGACTACATCCCTCTACTTCCTTCTTTAATGACGTCAGTAGGACAGTTCTCTGACTAACGTCCGCCCACAGAAATGCTCTCTCAACTCGCGCACTTCTTATAACTTACTGTGTTTACTCAGCTCTTACGGTGATTTTCTGAAGTAAAACTGACGCTTCATCTTTTGTGTGATGTACAATAAACTTTATTAAACTCATCAGTATATTTTTGATCATCATTCGGACCTGGTCCGACACAGCAGACTTGTAGCTAGGCTAATAATAATTGTAAAGGCCAACAGAGTAGTTAAGCACTATTTTGATTATAGTTACGCTATAAGGTTTATTATTACGGTATCGGGCTCTTATTTTGATAACCAAAGAAACCGGAAGAAAAGTGACGTAAATGAAACTGGAAAACGGCGGAAAGGACGAAAGGAAAGTCTGAAAAGGTTCACGGAAAAAACAGTGAAAACTACAAGGTTTAGCTTCGGTCAATTGGGGAACAAGGTTTGTAGAGTTAATGAGAAATATATTTGAGCTAGTCTACTGGAAATGTTTATCGTATAATGTGTAAATTGGTAATGCTATCGTATTGAAGCTAATGTAATGAGCTGTGTAACGTTCTAAATGCATGGTTTATTTGTTTTTACTCAGCTCTTACGTTGGTTGATGACAAGGAAAGCAATAAAAGTCGTTTAACCATCAGTTCTGGCCTTCTCAATATTGACTGGATGCTACAGTAAGAGCTTGACCACCGCCACATGCTGAACAACGGGGCTACAAGATTCAACGGCAATACCCTAGACGTCCAGCAGATGGCAGAAGTTGGTCAGAAAATAAAAGGGTTCAAAGAAAAGTGCTCAAAATGGAAGAGTCACAGGCTGCTTCAGTAAGTCAAATGGACATAAATGAACAGATCACAAATTTACAACAAGAAATTCAAGATTTAAAAGACTCACTTAAAGATGAAATTGAAGATAGACAGAACATTAAAGATTCAATCACATGTAAAGAACAAATATTGACAGAGCTTCAAAACAAAGCGCAAAGCATGTCAGAGTTGCCAAGACGTTCTGAAAGAGTTAAAGTACAAACAGAAAAGATGATGACATTCCAAGAGGAAGAAATGAGAAAAAAGGAAAAAAGACTAATAACTCTTTATGAACAATGGAAAACACAGGTACGCAAAACAAGAGAAAGGTTAAAGTTAGATATCACAGATCAGGAGATGTCAGAACTCGCAGACATAATAGAGCGAAAGAGAGATGATGTATTGAAGTTATATTCAGAAATAAGAAACCAAATGGCACCATCATCTGACATAAGGAGAAAGATTGATGCATGCGATGCAATAACTCATGACATCGTAAGGATAATTCTGGAAAGATTAAGTGGTGTTGATGAGGATTTTGATGCAGAGCGCGAAAGGACTCGTTTACGTGGACTTTTAAAGCACGACTATGCCCAGTCCATATACGGCTCAACCGCAGCATCAAATCGCAGCCAACGGTCCTCAGCTTCACAGCTCACAGCAAAACGAGCCGACGCAGCAGCAGAGCTAGCTGCAAAGGAGGCTGAATATGAGATCGTACTAGAGGAACAAAGACAACAGGAAAAGATAAAAGCTCTAGAGGAGGAGCACAAGAAACAAATGGCAGCTCAAACATCAGAGTTGGAACGCTTGAAAGCACAAAAGGACGTGAAAGCAGCTCGAGCCAGGTTTGAAGCATATGACAGAGAGTTATCACAGGTGGATGATGTACGGTCAATTAAAGATGAACAGGTGAGCCCATACTTCACACCCAAACAGCCCACACCGGCACTCTCTTTCATTCCGGTGCAAACAACTCCCCCTAGTGTCACTCAACTGGCTCAAGCAGTGCAGGACAGCATTAAACTGAACAGACTTCCCACGCCAGAACCAACAGTGTTTAGTGGCGAACCAATAAGCTTTATTGAATGGAAATCCACGTTCATATCACTGATTGAACAAAAGGGCATCTCAGCGGCAGACAAGTTGTACTATTTGAAAAGATATGTAACGGGTCCAGCTCGAAAATGCCTTGAAGGGACTTTCTTTAGAAACGATGAAGAGGCTTACAAGGACGCTTGGGACAAACTAGACCAAAGGTACGGCCAGCCATTCGTGATTCAGAAGGCATTTAGAGAAAGGCTATCAAACTGGCCTAAAGTGCAGTCTAGAGATGCTGATGGACTAAGGGCATTTGCAGATTTCATAAATGCATGCATGCTTGCAATGCCCCATGTAAAGGGACTACAAATACTCAATGACAGCGAAGAAAACCAAAAACTGTTGCACAAACTACCAGACTGGATAAACGCGAGATGGAACAGGCAAGTAACAAAGACTTTAATGGAGGGCGGTGAGTTTCCAAGTTTTATTGCCTTTGCCTCCTTCCTCTCAGTAGAAGCTGAAGTCGCCTGCAACCCAGTCACCTCCATTTATGCACTTCGCTGCACTGAAACAAACAGCGACAAAAGGAACACAAAGGAAATCAAAAGAAACAAGGCAAGTGTATTTAACACAAACACAACTGAACAAAGTGATAAGAGGACAATAACAAAAACACTTAACGGCTCTTCGTGCACAATGTGCCAAGGCACCCATCAACTTCACAAGTGCCCTTACCTCTTGAAAATGTCTCTAGAAAGCAGAAGGAAGCATGTGAAAGACAATAGACTATGTTATGGCTGTCTAAAACAAGGACACAGTGCTAAGGACTGCAAACGCCGCCTCACTTGTGAGACTTGCACAAAGCGACACCCGACATGTCTTCACGATGAAAATTACAGGAACGGTCTGCAAAGCGAAACACGTGTGACCACAAACAATGCAGCTCAAGGTAACTCACCTGAAACAGCAACAGCCATGTCACTTAATGTTGCCAGATCTGAACAGTCAGTCAGCACCTCAATGATAGTTCCAGTGTGGCTGTCAACTACCACTAACCCACTCAAGGAAAAACTGGTCTATGCGTTATTAGACACACAGAGCGACACTGTATTCATTGATCAGGATGTCATACATGAGCTGCAGGCAGATGTTTGTCCAGTAAGGCTAAAACTAACCACTATGATGGGTAGAAATGCAGTTGTAAGCAGTGGAAAGGTGTCTGATCTCTTAGTGAGAGGTTATAACTCAGCCACAGTCATAAAGCTCCCCACTGCGTACACCAAGGATTACATACCTGCTAACAGAGAACACATACCTACATGTGAAACAGCCAAACAGTGGAGTCATTTGCTACCGATCGTAGACGAGGTCCCTCCACTCCTCAATTGTGAAGTAAGTCTCCTCATAGGTTATACTTGTCCTAGAGCTCTCGCACCCAAACAAGTTATCTTGGGCAAAGAAAATGAGCCCTATGCCATTCACACTGATTTGGGATGGAGCATAGTTGGCAACTCGACACCATGCATCGAAACAGATTCGCCGAGCAGTCTCTGTCACCGAATCACTGTTAAAGAAATCCCTCCCTCCACTCCAGCAGATGCAATACGTGCTTTAGAGAGAGATTTCAAAGAGACTGACGGGAATGAAAAGACTGTGTCGCAAGAGGACTTAATATTCCTTCAGAAACTTGAGCACGGCATAACACAAACTGAAAATGGACATTTTGAAATGCCATTACCATTTAAAGAAAGACCACAAATGCCAGATAACAGACAACTCGCTGAAACCAGGCTAAACCAGCTCAAACGCAAATTCCTGAAAGATGAAAAATACAAAGGGGAATACATGAAATACATGAGCGACATTATCAAAAGAGGTGATGCTGAAAAGATTGATGATAATGGACCGTCCGGAGAGACCTGGTACATACCGCACCATGGCATCTATCATCCAAAGAAACCGGAGAGGTTGCGCGTGGTCTTCGACTGCTCTGCGAAACACAAGGGCACCTGTCTCAATGAGCATTTACTGAACGGTCCTGACATGATCAACAACCTAACTGGTGTGCTTGTGCGCTTCAGACAGCACCAAGTAGCTCTCATGTGCGACATTGAAAAAATGTTCCACCAGTTCCAAGTCAAAGAAAATGATCGAAACTACTTGCGCTTTGTATGGTGGAAAGACGGAGATATGAACAACCAACCACAAGCGTACAGGATGACAGTACACCTCTTTGGCGCTGTTTCATCGCCCGGCTGTGCGAACTATGGACTCAAACATTTAGCCAAAGAGTACAGTTCTACATATCCAGTTGGCTCACGGTTCGTAGCAAGAGACTTCTATGTAGACGACGGAGTCACCAGCGCAGAGACAGTAAAGGATGCTGTACGACTGGCAAAGGAAGCACGTGAACTATGTGCGAAGGGTGGACTGAGGTTACACAAATTCGTGTCCAACAACACTGAAGTTTTAAAAAGCATTCCAGCTTCTGAGCATGCAACAGATACAAGAACAAAGGACTTGACGTTTAATGAAACACAGACAGAAAGAGCACTTGGGATTTATTGGAATGTGGAGAAGGATTGCTTTACATTCAACATCACACTAAAGGACCAACCACCAACCAGACGTGGCATCTTGTCCACAGTCGCAGCAATATACGACCCCCTTGGCTTCATTGCTCCCTATGTGCTGAAAGGAAAAGGAATTCTTCAAGAAATGTGTCGTCAAGGAACGGACTGGGACGATCCTCTACCTGAACATCTTAAGCCACGGTGGGAGGGCTGGAAAGGAGATCTACACAATCTAAAAAACGTGCAAATCAGCAGATGTTATGTTCCTGCAGATTTTGGAGAGGTGGTAAAAAGAGAAATACACCACTTTTCCGATGCAAGCACCACAGGATATGGGCAGTGTTCTTATCTCAGACTCATAAACAAAAGGGAAGATGTCCACTGTACCTTCATCATGGGCAAAGCACGCGTCTCTCCAACAAAGGTCAACACGATCCCAAGGTTAGAGCTTACCGCAGCCGCCGTATCAGTCGCTGTAAGTAACACGCTACGAGAGGAACTGCTCTATGACAATGTTGAGGAGTTCTTCTGGACAGACTCAAAGGTCACTCTAGGATACATAAACAATGATGCAAGACGGTTTCACACGTTTGTTGCTAATAGAGTGCAGAAAATCCGCAATAATACCTCACCGCAACAATGGTTTTATGTGCCTACCAGTAAAAACCCAGCAGACATGGCATCCAGGGGCACATCTGTAAATGAACTGCTTTCATCTAATTGGTTCACAGGCCCTCACTTCCTGTGGGAAAAGAAAATACAGCTTCCAACAAAAGAGACCATTGTACTTACAGTAGGAGACCCAGAGGTAAAAAAGGTACAGACACTAAACACAGAAACGGTTGAACATTCAAGCCTTAGTGACCGGCTCACAAAGTTCTCATCCTGGTCCCGTGCAGTCAGCGCAGTCGCACGTCTCAGACGATACCTGCTCAAAGACAAATCAAAGACACTCACAACTGTAACTGAAAGACAAAACACAGAAATAGTGATAATCAAAGACTTACAAAGACAAGCATATCAAAACGAAATAGAAACATTAAACAAAGGCAAACAACTTCCAAAGAACAACAAAATGTACAACTTGGATGTTTTCTTGAACAAGGACAATGTGCTCAAGGTGGGAGGAAGGCTCCATCACTCATCTCTTCCCAGCTTATTTAAACATCCAACTATCATTCCCAGAGAACATCACGTCACAAAACTAATAATTGCTCACTGCCACGAAAGGGTCAATCATCAGGGAAAGGGCTTCACAATGAATGAGATACGATCCAATGGGTATTGGATCCCAAAGTTGAGTCAAACGGTTGCATCCTACATTCGCCAGTGTGTGTTTTGTCGGAAACAAAGGAGACCTGTGGAAGGACAAAAAATGAGAGACTTACCTACAGAAAGAATTGAACACTCTCCGCCTTTCACATACTGTGGTATGGACGTTTTTGGACCGTTTCTGACCAAACAAGCCAGGAAAGAGTATAAAAGGTATGGCCTCCTTTTTACATGCTTTTACTCACGTGCAATTCATGTAGAAATGTTAGAAGACCTATCAACAGACACTTTTATAAATGGACTCAGATGCTTCATCGCTCTAAGAGGCTCTGTCAGACAAATAAAATGCGATCAGGGTACTAATTTTGTAGGTGCCAGAAACGAACTGAGTGCAGCACAAGGTGAAATTGACACTGACAAACTGACAACCTTCCTTGCGGAAAAACAATGTGATTTTGTCCTAAACACACCTCATGCTAGTCACGCAGGTGGAGTATGGGAACGACAGATACGGACTGTGAGAAACGTTCTTAATGCAACATTGGCTCTCACACCAGGTCGACTCACCGACTCTTCCCTCAGAACCTTCTTGTATGAAGCAGCTGCTATAGTAAACAGCCGCCCCCTTACAACAGACAGTCTCAACGATCCAAACAGTTTGGAGCCGCTAACTCCAAATCATCTTGTCACAATGAAAACCTCAATTCCTCTGCCTCCCCCAGGACAGTTCGTCAAGGAGGACTTGTATGCACAAAAACGATGGCGTCAAGTACAGTACCTGCTCGAACAGTTTTGGAGCAGATGGAAAAGGGAGTACTTGCAGAACATAATGGTCAGACAAAGATGGCACAAGCCTAAAAGAAACATGCAAATAGGCGACATAGTGATGGACAAGGATGAAATGCAACCACGATCACAGTGGAAACTTGGACGAATCTTGGACACTGTAAAAGATACAGATGGTCTTATCAGAAAGGTCAAAATAGGCTTTGCAGACAGAAATCTTACCAAAAGGGGTCAACGAGTGAACAAAATGTCTGTAGTAGAACGCCCAGTACATAAGTTAGTCCTGCTACTAGAAAATTGTGAAAGGTAAATTTACAATGCTTAAGTGTACTGAAAGGTTGGAGTTACAGTTGTAACATGTTTACAAGGTTATTTCTATATTTTGGATAAGTAATTTAAAGAAATTATTTGTGTTTTAATGTGTGTAACAGCAAATAATTTGGTGGGAGTGTAAAGGCCAACAGAGTAGTTAAGCACTATTTTGATTATAGTTACGCTATAAGGTTTATTATTACGGTATCGGGCTCTTATTTTGATAACCAAAGAAACCGGAAGAAAAGTGACGTAAATGAAACTGGAAAACGGCGGAAAGGACGAAAGGAAAGTCTGAAAAGGTTCACGGAAAAAACAGTGAAAACTACAAGGTTTAGCTTCGGTCAATTGGGGAACAAGGTTTGTAGAGTTAATGAGAAATATATTTGAGCTAGTCTACTGGAAATGTTTATCGTATAATGTGTAAATTGGTAATGCTATCGTATTGAAGCTAATGTAATGAGCTGTGTAACGTTCTAAATGCATGGTTTATTTGTTTTTACTCAGCTCTTACGTTGGTTGATGACAAGGAAAGCAATAAAAGTCGTTTAACCATCAGTTCTGGCCTTCTCAATATTGACTGGATGCTACAATAATGCTGGATACATTCAAGCAGATGACAAATACGTTATAATAACCGCAATTAAACTACTAAACTATACCTGTTCCATCTCTATACAGCCCTCTGACTCTGTAGGCATTATTGTCCGACTCGAAATGAACACCGTTACTGAGAGTTTCTGATGTTATGATATCATGTTTCCATGAGATGAAATTGTCCTAAGAGTCTGAGTGCGAGCTCTTGAAGCTCCGCCCCCTGTGTCGTGCAGCAGCAGCTCATTTGCATTTAAAGGGCACACACTAAAACAGCCCGTTTTTCTGAGTCCTCAAAAAAGACAAATTAAACATGCTGTAAAAAATGATCTGTTGGGTATTTTGAGCTGAAACTTCACAGACACACTCTGGGGACATCAGAGACCTATTTTACATCTTGTAAAAAGAACGGGACCTTTAACACACTTTAATATGGAGCGAATTATGTCACACAAAACGTGTTTTACTCACACCTAATGATTCACAAACAAACTCAATGTGGTTTGTAAATACAAACATCACTCACAAACTAATGCATATTGTTCTAAAAATAAAAAACGTACCTAACAAACAAATACAGTATGTTTTACATATACATAGAAACGTATTTCTTCAATGACAAAAATATCCTCTCATTTTTGGTATGTTTTAGCTTACCTCAAGGGCATCCAATATGTAGGTGTCTTTGTTTCCGCAGTAGTTTCAATTTTGATATTTTTAGGTCAAACCGTTCTTGTCTGTCAGTCATATAATGCAGGTCTATGGGGTCCACCTCAAAGAGCATACACAGAGAAGTCCAAATTAAACATGATTTAATGACTCGTAAATGTAAGTACACATTGATGGCCTAAGACACGAAACGAGAGGTTTGTGTGAGAAAACGAACAGTATTTATATGACTGACAGACGAGAACGGTTTTACCTAAAAATATCAAAATTGAAACTACTGCGGAAACAAAGACACCTACATCTTGGATGCCCTTGAGGTAAGCTATAACATACCAAAAATGTATTTCAAAGTGAACTATCCCTTTAAATCAGGGTTCACTTGAACTGATTCTAACTGTATTTCTGTGTATTTTAGACCAGGTGAGAGTGAAAGAGGAAAGACAAGAACTGAATGAAGCGGAGGAGGAACATCGTAACTTTACAGTTCAAAGAACAAAAGCCAAAAAGACGCACACCTGCACTCAGTGTGGAAAGAGATTCACACACAAAGGAAACCTTAACACACACATGAGAACTCACACCGGAGAGAAACCGCACACATGCACTCAGTGTGGAAAGAGTTTTTCTCATGCATCAGGTCTCAGTTATCATATGCACATTCACTCTGGAGAAAAAAACATTTAACTGTGATCAGTGTGGTAAAGATTTTATTTTATCAGCACATCTAAAAAATCACCTGAAATTGCATTCAAATGGGAAGCCTTATGTGTGTTCTCTCTGTGGAAAGAGCTTTACTAGAGCTGAGCATCTGAAACTGCACCGAAGAATTCATACTGGAGAAAAACCTCACAAGTGCTCATATTGTGACAAACGTTTCACAGATTTCACAGGCCTTAAGATACACATGAGAACGCACACCGGAGAGAAACCGTATACATGCACTCAGTGTGGAAAGAGTTTTTCTCAAGCATCAGGTCTCAGTTATCATATTGATGGGGGTGGATTGAAATCCACTGCTGCTTCAATGTATATGTAATGATGAGTAATTATAATCAAATTATTAATCAATATTTTTCTTTCTAAATATTAAATGAGTTGAATGATTTCTCTAGGCTTCTGAGATTTCACTTTGTTATAGAAGTTACCAGTATAATTACTGAAATATTCTTTTCATGTATTCTTTAATGTATGTATTTGATATCTGAATGCAGTAACAGTGTTGCTTATTTATCCCAGCTTCCAGAAATGAAATAGGGACTTGTTTTGTGTTTGAGAAAGGTCTTCAACGTGTTAAAACATATAGGGGTCATTGAAGCCAATAGTTTAAGCGACCATTTCTTTGTTAAAACCTTACTTTCCAGTTAGACTAAAGTTGAGAGAAAGAACGCATTATCTTGTTGTTTTGAGAGGACTCTCATTGTTTATAGTTTGAGCCTGGCAAAATCCAACCTTGGAAAAGCTGTGTGTCGGTGTGTGTGTTAGTCTTCTTGGTTACAGGTTAAGGAACCACTGGCATTATTGGAGATTGAGTGAATTGTTGTTCGAGACATGCTGGCGCTCAACAACCCAAATCTGCGACCTGGAAGGTCATGACGTGCCTAACTTCAGTGTCCGAATGTGTCATCTGCATAATCGATGGAGATATGCTTCCGTCTATCTGTATACGTGTGGAAAAATTACTGTGTTTATCTATTTCTAAGCCAATGAGAACCATTCAACCTGTAAGCAATGACGTAGCTTAGACCTTGAAAATGGTATAACTGCTGTGATCTTTGTAACTGTAAGCGGGGCGGCCTACGAACTCCTGTGTGAGTATTGAAGCTGACTTCTGCTGATGAAACTGCAAACTATCTTCAGTAAACTTTTCTTCAATTTTTGATAATTCTGACTCCGTGGTCTTCATTCTTCATATCTGGTTCTGGGTCTTTGACTGTAAACCCCTTACAGTTATGGTGGAGGATGCGGGCAATTATTCTCGGTGACACCCCTGGCAAATCAAGGTAGTAAGCTTTTATTATTTGTTAGGGCTGTTCTGACTGGAAGAGATTTTGAAGGAGAGCGGGAGAGCCTTCACTCCGATGAGGCGAGTGAAGGAGTGAGTTAATTATACTGCTGACAGTATAAGTATAAGTCGCTGAGAGCGTCATTAAGGGTAACGGCAGCAGACAGTGCAAGCGAAGCGTGCTCTGTGGGGGCCCCACTGGGCATTACTGGTGTAGCACCACCCCAGCAGAGTACGTCCCTGGGCTGGAGGTCCAGTGGCACCGTAAACCTGCTCTATCTCTTCCATCTCAGATAGGGGATCCCCAAACTTAGTGAAGTGAATCAGGCAGTTAGGGATACTAACAGGTTGTTTGCCAGGGATGCATCAGGAATGATTCCGAGAGAAAAATTAAAAAAGTTGTGACCCAAATTGGCGTTGACCAGTATATGTAACTGTGATTTTGGAGTATACTTTGCAGTTTCATCACGCAGAAGCCAAGCTGTGTTGTTCAAAGATCGCCGCCTCCATTTCTGCAATAACTTCAGGTGAGTATGAACCATGATTAAGATATGGCAGAAAAATGTAATAGCCTAACATGATCAGTAACCTGAACAGTCCTGAAACAAATAGTGAGACAGAAAAGCAAACGCTGTAAGCAGCTGTGCTCTGAAGCCCTCACTTTAAAGAAATTTGCAGAAATTATTAAGTTAAATGGTAGTCAGGGTTTTGATTCTGATTGGAAATTTAAACAACAACTTGACTGGCTACAAATAAACAAAGAAACTGAAATATTTAAATGTTTTAGCCTCGTATTGCTTACAATGATTACAAGAAGCAAGAAAAATAAATTCTGGGACAGGGATAAGTTCCCTGGACAAGTGACTAAAGTTAAACAGAAACTTTGAGAAAACAACTTCGAATATTTTGAGCATTTCGATGCAGCTTATGAAAATTAATGTTGTACCAATAATAATGATGAAGATTATGATTCGTCTATTGTTGTATCTGCCACTGGCTGGACTGTAAAAGAATACAGAGAACTGCTTATCAGTGGCTCTGTTTGCATTCCTCAATGGAACACACTGCTTCAAGGGTGTGCAGTAAGTTAGAGCAGACAGAGAGTGTTTAAATTGTGGTCAACAGGACCATTTAACATGCAAATCCCCACTGAGAGAATGGTTGAAAATGTGATAGTGACACATTTCTGGTAATAATGTGGGTTTGAAAGTAGATCAGTGTTTAAGTGAAGACGATATTAACATTTTCGTCTGAGAAAGAATAAGAGATAAAAACAAGGTCAAAAGATTGAAGTCTTAAAGTGAATCCTTTTGAAGAAAAGATCTATAATAGTAATTTTTATAAGTGAATTGATGAATAAAGTTTGATGTAAAATGAATGACTCCAACAAATGTGAATTGCAAAATATATAAAAGTAACTAAAAAGATGATTGTGTTTTAATTAAACATTTTAAAAAGGGTTTAGATTATATAGAGAGACAAATCTCACAGATGATTTATAATAACTACAAAAGATGTATCACAAGCAGAGAGTACTAGCCTCGTCAAATTTAGTGTGAATCCTAATTAGAGATTGATAAACTCCTAGAAAAACTTTGAAGACAGATATTAAACTATGGTAATTGAGAACTTGACAATTAAAATAATAAAGAAAAGTGAAACGTTATTGAGAACTAGAATAATTATTTTTATTTAAGATCAAATAAGCAGAAGCAGTTGGTTACTGAATTAACAGTTGATAAATGTAAAATGTGTAGAAAGGCATCTGATTAAACAAACAGTTTGAAAAGTGTTGACCATGAGAGAACTAGGAGCTGATGTTTTGCTTTCAAAAGATAAGTTTGTTATTGGCTGTAATGAAACAGCTCGCTTATCTGAATCTGATGTCTGCTGTGGCTGTAAACGGCCAGTACAACAGAATCAATCTGAGTGGAAATTTGTAATGTCTAAATAAAGACAACTATAAAATTATGTTTATTTGGAAACAAATGTCATTTCTGGCAAAGATGCCTTAAGCTGGGAGAGTTTAAAAGTTTATAGATAAAGTTTGATGTTAGAAGTTTATGAGAGTAACAGTTGTACCATCCGGAATGCCTCAGAGTCTCTCTCAGTCAATGTCAGCTAAACAGGCTGTTATCTGAGCCTGTGTCATAAGTTATAATAAGCTATTTATAGTAAAAGCACAGTGTCTCAGTTGAAAAATCAGACACAGAGATGGTAAAGAAATCATTGCCTTTAAGAGGGCAGTGTGTATTTGTAAATGTTTAAAAGTAAAACTGAATGACTTTAAAGAAGTCTTTAAAATAACAATGCAGATCTTAAACGATAGAAATGACATTTTATTTTATTTTAGGACCAGTAACTTCTCTGTCTTATCTTAAGTCTCCACCATTGAAACAGGGCCGGAGGCCACGGCTACAGATGTACAGTAACAGTACACTGAATGTATGGTTGTGATCTAAATTCACTGAGTATAATCTAAGTAGGTAGGTTTATGATTTTAAGATGGCTAGATTTAAGTGATTAAATACTGCTGTTATTAACCTGTCTCCCTGTGTAAACACTATTAGGCAATCAGAATGGCTCTGGTGACTCTTGAACGTGCCTTTCCTAAGCTCCAGAAAACAGCTGAGTTCTGTTGAAGAAGACTGATTTGGTATTGGGAAAGAGCGGTACCAGTGGGCACGAGATAATCACCACACGACGGGTAAGACTCTCTTTGGCCAGACAGAGGGCAACCTAAGCCAGGGGATTATCGTAAAGTCACTGGGGACTTCCTGAATGGAGGTGTGTTATGTGAGACAGGTATGAGAGTTGAGCAGGAGCTGTGAGGCCAGCAGCGTCCTTATACCGTTAAGGGGAGATGACGCTGTGACGAGTTACGGCAGTCTACCCCATAAATGCAAAGCTCCTCTATGCCACTCACCAGAAGAAACCGCATTAATGGTATGACTTGTTTTTCGTTGTGACAAGTATCTGCAATTATGCCAGGGGACAACACCCTTAAGAGAAAATTATAGATAATGAGCTAAGGGGGAGGGGCTTTCAAGAGCTACCTGAGATATGAGGGAATTTATGTATTGGCTGCCTCATGGGCAAGAATAAGAACATTTATAGAAGTGTTGATTTTGAACTAATATGTTTATAACATAGTTTTAACTCCTGAAGGTCGTTTGACAGGGTGGGGGCTAAAGATGAAGACAGCTTTTGGTTTAAGAAAAGTCTGGATAACAAAATTTAATGGTAAAAGGTTAGTGATGAATTTAATATTGCATTCTGTCTAAATTAAATTCTTAGGAGATATTGAAAATATTGAAAATATTATTGGCTTATGGTGAGAGAGACGGCTTGAGGGGAGGAAGGCATGGTATTTGTGTCTGTCTTTCTGTTGTCGGCCTGCTAGAGCAAGCTGAAGCAAAATAATGATAAGGAACCAAAACAACCCAGCTGACTTGTCTAAAAATCTAATGAATAATGAACAAACATGCTTTGCAACTGGTTAAGAGACAACAGACAGAAAAGCAGAAGTATAAATGCTCACGACGGCGTCGCCTACGATGCACACTACGCCGTACACTCGACGCAGAAGTATAAATGCTCACGACGGCATCGCCTATGATTAGGTAAAAGCTACAGAAAAATGTGAAGTTTAAAATCTTATTTAAAATTTAAATCTTTTTAGCAATAATATATTAAAGAAAGAGTTAATATTAACAAGTGAACATTGAAAATGAGCAGTTAACATGTGTCTAGTATGCGTGCGTGTGATGGTGACTGCACTTTATGTTTTGTATGTATTAGTTTGGGGTACTAATATTCCACCTGAAAAATGTCTATATTGTGTCATTATTAACCTCGGAATGAGTGTTTTATCATTACAGATGGGTTAAGTGAAACGACAAACTTTAAAGAAGCTGATAATTCTGAGTCAATCTGATGAAAAGACAATGCAGAACATGGGACGAGCTTTAATTGGATTGGTTTTCCAGCTCTGTCTGCTATTGGTAATTATGACTACTTTTGTCATGTATGATGTTGATTTGATTTACTCTGGATTAGTATTTTATATAAATTGGAATTGTGAAGTTGAAGATTGCCGTCCATTATGGGGTAAAAACTCTTGTCTAAATTCAACTGAGGGTCTAAATTTAAATAGACAACTAGGTGGGATTATAATGGTAAACGTAATATAATAGCTTTGACGGCAGAGAGACAAAGTGACACATTGGCTAAGTCACTATCCAAATTATCCAGAGTGAGCTCCCTCATTTTTACGAAAGGCCGGTGGGCGAACAAAGGAGGAGTGAATAATACTTCTAAAAAAAATAATAATTTCTAACTCCATTAAATGGATGTATGACATTAGATGTCTAAGAAAACTTCAATTTAGTTAATAAAGGTTAAATGAGAAAGCAGCTATATGGCTGTCTTAGGGGTTGAGAGCTGAGTAACATAATATTTTGGTTTCTGCACAACTGTAAAGATAAGTGGGACTGAGACAATACTGATAATATTGTTTGGATCTTTAGACTAACCATTTGATGGAGAAATACTGTGAGACGTAGTTATAATGAAAAATAAAGTTAAAATTAATAATAAGAAAACAAGGGTATTGAAGAATTAATAAAATACCATGATTTCCCTAACGAGGGAACTTTTAGTGTCACTAGGTTGACAGTGGTGAGAAACTGGCATGTAGGAAAGATAGAAGAAATATAGAAAAATGTATGTTATGAAAAGGTTTAAATGGTATGAAAAGTGAGTTTCAAAATAAAAATAATAAGGCATTTATGATTAACAGGGATTAACATGATATAAAGAGAAGGAATGGACAAAAGCTTTAAGCAGAATGGTGAATAATTCTATATTTTAGTGGTAACATAATGATTGAAATGATGATGTAAATTTGTTTTATTTTATTTCAATTTTTGAAACAAACAAAAGGGTATAAGATGTTATACAATTAAAATGGTACATGCTATGTGACCGTAAACTGAAGGATAATTTCAGTAAAGACTTAAAGTGCTCTTAATTATTAATATTTTATTTTTTGTTGTTTATTTATTTTTATTTTATTTGACAACCATTGTGTTTTGAACCTAAAGGGTCTATAAAGGGGTTAGTGAAAATAATGGATTAACCATCCAACTTTGTTTATAATGAAAGGAATTAAAAAATATAGTTTTATAAAAACTAGTGCATATATTATTGTATTTATTATGATTATAGACAATGTCCTTATTTAGGATCTGAGTAGTGACTGAGGGTCTAGCCCATGCTAGGAGTACAGCAGCAGTGTTTGCTTATTCAGCCCGGCTTCCAGAGAACAAATATGCACTTGTTTTGTAATCATTTGTGTTGATAATAATACCCAAATTAATAAATTGTAAAAGACAGTAATGTCCAAAGGTTCTGGAGAATAATATACTCTCTGAGATATGAGGGATATTTTGTTCATGTTAAGTCCTTGAAGGAAAAAGATATTGTCTGTTTTATAAAAAAAATATTTACCTGACAGAGCATCATGGGTCAGAAACTTAACATTTTGAAGCAGCCTTTATTGATAGACCAGATGTGGTGGTATTGGACCCCACATTGGTCTAAAACGGGGGACTGATGGGGGTGGATTGAAATCCACTGCTTCTTCAATGTATATGTAATGATGAGTAATTATAATCAAATTATTAATCAATATTTTTCTTTATAAATATTAAATGAGTTGAATGATTTCTCTAGGCTTCTGAGATTTCACTTTGTTATAGAAGTTACCAGTATAATTACTGAAATATTCTTTTCATGTATTCTTTAATGTATGTATTTGATATCTGAATGCAGTAACAGTGTTGCTTATTTATCCCAGCTTCCAGAAATGAAATAGGGACTTGTTTTGTGTTTGAGAAAGGTCTTCAACGTGTTAAAACATATAGGGGTCATTGAAGCCAATAGTTTAAGCGACCATTTCTTTGTTAAAACCTTACTTTCCAGTTAGACTAAAGTTGAGAGAAAGAACGCATTATCTTGTTGTTTTGAGAGGACTCTCATTGTTTATAGTTTGAGCCTGGCAAAATCCAACCTTGGAAAAGCTGTGTGTCGGTGTGTGTGTTAGTCTTCTTGGTTACAGGTTAAGGAACCACTGGCATTATTGGAGATTGAGTGAATTGTTGTTCGAGACATGCTGGCGCTCAAACCCAAATCTGCGACCTGGAAGGTCATGACGTGTGTCCGAATGTGTCATCTGCATAATCGATGAAGATGTGCTTCCGTCTATCTGTATATGTGTGGAAAATTACTGTGTTTATCTATTTCTAAGCCAATGAGAACCATTCAACCTGTAAGCAATGACGTAGCTTAGACCTTGAAAATGGTATAACTGCTGTGATCTTTGTAACTGTAAGGGGGGCGGCCTACGAACTCCTGTGTGAGTATTGAAGCTGACTTCTGCTGATGAAACTGCTAACTATCTTCAGTAAACTTTTCTTAAATTTTTTATAATTCGGACTCCGTGGTCTTCATTCTTCATATCTGGTTCTGGGTCTTTGACTGTATACCCCCTTACAATATGCACATGTAACCCTTTAGTAGGATTGAACACCAAAAAGAAAAAAAAAAAGAAAAAAAAGGGAGGAAAAAAAATATCTTCTTGGGTCTCAGATCACCAAATACCTAAAATTATACTTTATAATAGTACCTGGAGTCCCGGGTTCGGGGTCTCACACCTTAAAAAGAATGATTAATAATTTTAAATGTGTCTGCACTCGCTTAAACGGTTGTCTATAGCAGTGGTTCCCAACCCTGTTCCTCGCCCAACACTGCGCGTTTTCTTTGTCTCCCCAATCAAACACACCTGATTCAACTCATCGGCTCATTAACCCATGTGATGAGCTAATGAGTTGAATCAGGTGTGTTTGATTAGGGAGAAAAAGAATACGCACAGTGTTGGGGGGGCGTGAGGAACAGGGTTGGGAACCACTGGTCTATAGTCCTAAACGGAATAATAAAGAAAATTGATAATGATATTTAAACCAATGAATGAAATGAATGAATGAAAACCAATTCACTGAACAGTAACTGTAACTGTATTCACTGAAGTTTCTCTTTCCCTCAAGTTCAACTTGCACATATCACTTTGCATACACACATCACATAAAACTATCTTTGTCGTTTACAAATCTCCATTTAAAGAAAAAAAATTACATGTATATATCATTCGTCAATGACAATAAAGAAAATGAAACCAAAAAAAAAAAAAAAAAAAAAAAATCAACCCGTATGTATAAACTGAAGTCTGAGTGCAATGCAATTGACTCAGTTCAGGTTGTTTGGATGTATTGGACTCAGTTCAATTCGTTTGAACGGGACTCAGTTCAGTTCGTGAAACTTAAAAGTGTAATTGACTCAGTTCATGTGGAAGTGTAATTGACTCAGTTCATGTGGAAGTGTAAGTGACTCAGTTCAGAAGTGCAGTTTACTCGGTTCAGTTTGTGTGGAATGCGAATGCCCACCACAATCCTTGCAGGAATGAACAATGAACGATGTGAATCTTTTTGGTCCTTGAAGGCAGAATCCCCGATGACGAAATTCCTCTGAAATGGAATCCAGCGATGTTCTTTCTCACTGTAATTCACAGCCTCGGCAAACAGTTCAGACATCTAATCCAATGAAACAGTTCAGACATCGATTTAGAACAATATTTCTGACGATGGGTTTGATTAACGATAGCTCACGCATGTGGCTCGCATCTTTCTCTTCATTGAGCTGGCGCGCATGTGACGTCAGCACCCATCAACGCAATGCATTTAACATTTAATACCATTTAACTTACATTATTGCCATTACATACATGTGCAATCCATTTATAACAAATATAATTCTGCAGCATAAACTCTTTACATGTGTTCTATTGCACACTATATACTAAATCACGAACAGCATTAACCATCCACATTTTCTTATCTGATCAAACACAACTTAAACATTGTTTATAAAAATATGAGACAACTATGACTTACCTAATCCAATGAAACAGTTCAGACATCGATTTAGAACAATATTTCTGACGATGGGTTTGATTAACGATAGCTCGGGCATTGTCGCTACTCGATCCGTACCGGTTACACGATCTGTACTGCGCATGTGCGAGAACGAAGTTTTTCTGCCACTTCCTGTCATCATCAATGTTTTTACGACAACGTCACTGTCACTACTCGATCCGTACTGTACTGTTCTGCATGGGATTCCGGGCAAGATGGCGGAGTGAGTGCACGTACGCTACGGAGCTGTTCACCTACAGACATGTGAATTAGTGAATCATAGTTACTTTAATTATATTTTTGGAGATACATTAATACCGAGTTGAGTGCACCGTGTATTTTTATTGTTAAGCTTGTATCGTGTTAAACTCTCGCCTCTTAACGACACACGTGAGGGAAAATATCGGCTAACAGCTTACCTAGCTAGCATACCACTACTACAGCAGCATGCAGGTACCGATGGACAATCCGCTTGTGAACAACCTTCACGACTACTGCATGGCGGATGCTCCGGTGATTTCCCTCGGGGACCCAGATTTCCCCCCTCTCCCCAAAACTCCTTCCTTAACTCCCTCCAAACCTCCTGCACCAAAAAAAATGAAGCCGCAGCGCTCCGTGGATCTAGACAGTGAAGATATTGTGCAGAGAATCTCAGTCATCTTCAACACGAGAATCGACTCTCTGGAAAAGAGTGTGGAGAGAATGATTTCCAACAACTAAAGATTCTAAAGATTGAGGGGCTAAAGAAGATTCTAAAGATTGAGGGGCTAAAGAAGACTGTTGATTTTGCCTGCGCAGAGATCCGTGAAGTGAAAGGTAAAGTGACAGTCATTGATGACCGGGTCAACGTGGCGGAAAAAAAGACGATCCTACTGGAACAACGAATCACTGAGCTGGAAAACTATTCCCGACGGTGGAACCTGCGACTCTACGGTATGGCTGAAAACGTAGATCAAAACGTCCGCCAAGAGGTTATACGCATCTGTCAGTCTATCCTGCCGGAGCACAAGGCCAAACTCCCTGATGTTATTGACTCAGTGCATCGTCTTGGACAACTAAAGAAAGGTGCCACCAAGCCTCGAGGGATAATTCTACAGTTTAGTGCTCGTATCTACCGCGACGCTGTATGGAAGGCTGCAAAAAAGTCCACCTTCCTGCAAAACAACAAGCTACGTTTTGCCGAAGACCTGTCCCCAGCAGTCAGAGAGCGAAGGATGCAGCTGTGGCCTCTGGTGGCTAAAGCGCGAGAACAAGGGAAGGCTGCTTACTTCGTGGGAGGTCGTGCCTTTGCCAATGGGGCTGAACTGTTTCCAGTTACCTGAAAGTGGTAAACGTCACACCTGTTAACATGTGCCTTAAGTCGAGTTAAGCCATAATATCCTGAATACTTGTTATTCACTGTATGTTTTTCTATCTGTTCTGAGAAACAATATTTTTTCAATTTATACGGAAAAATTGAGCACTTTATAAGGATTATTGAGCACTTTAATGACACTCAACTTAATATACCTTCAAGACAACTTCTATTACTTCCTGTTCAATTATTTGCATTGTTCTGTAGGCTAGCAGTTTATGCTATAATTGCTAATAACTTTGTGTTAAGTTGTCGACTGCAAACCTAGGTATCTCCTTCCTTACATTTTCACTGTATCACTAAGTTTCGATTTGCACCTACTATTTAAGTAAATTGGTGCAGCTCCTTAGTTTGGTTATAGTTTAATTTCATCCAAACTTTACGTTTTGCATTGTTCTATCTGTTGTTGTTAATACGTCTTTATCTATCATTACTCTTAATGCCAGGGGGATAAGGAATATTGTTAAGCGCAAGGCGTTGTTTTTGTTTGTCAAGCAGCACAAATCTGATTTCTGTTTCATTCAAGAGTCACACTCAGTTCCGGACGATGGTAGATTATGGAGATCCCAATGGGGGAATGATCTGTGGCAGGCTCACGGGTCTGAACACTCTGCTGGTGTTGCGACTCTAAAATATAATTTTCCAGGGACTATTCTTTTATCTGTCAGTGATACTTCAGGTCATTTTATTTTTCAAGTATTAACCATTGAAAACTTTACCTTGATAGTTATTAACATTTATGGCTATAATTCTAACCAGGAGAACGACATATTGCTTGACACTTTAGAGAAGCATATACAAAATACTCTTAATAACTTTCCAAATTCAGGTATAGTAATAGGGGGGGATTTTAACATGATTCTGGATCACAATATTGACTGCTGGCCTCCACGTGTTTCCACTGCAGTAAATGTTAATTTAACATTATTTATGCAAAAGTTTAATTTGGTTGATGTATGGAGATTTAACAATCCTAACATAAATGCTTTTACTTGGAGTAATAGAAGTGCCACCAGACGTTCACGATTGGACTACTGGTTAGTTTCTGGTCATTTGAATATTGATAAAATTTCAGTTAATATCATCACAACCCCATTAACGGATCATAATGCCGTCTCCATCTTTATCCCGTTACATTCTGCCCCTTCCACAAGATGTAGGAATGCTTATTGGAAATTAAACAGTTCGCTTCTACAACGCGATGAGGTAAAATCAGATATAAAAAATCTAATATTGAAATTCTGGAATAAAGCAAAGTCCAAGGGTGCTTTTGGTAGCAATTGGGAACTTCTGAAATTTAAAACTGGCCAATATTTGAGGAATTATGGTAGTATCTTATCCAAAAATCGTAAATTGGAGGAAGAAAGAGTGGTTTCTAATATAATTACCTTTTATCAGAAGGACCCTGCAGATATATCAGAAGAGGAACGGCTAACTTTAATTTCGGAACAACTTAAATTAAATGAAATTTACTCTAACAAAGCAAAAGGTGCCTTTATAAGGTCAAGGAAAAGGGGGATTGAAGAAGGGGAGCAGAACTCTGCCTATTTTTTTGGCTTAGAAAGATATCATGGGAAATCTAATTTAATCCAGCAACTTAATATTAACGATACTGTAACTGATAATCCGAAGAGTATAGCTGTTTTCTGTGCGGACTTCTATAGAAATTTATACAAATCCAAATATTGCCATCAATCATCCACTACATTCTTGAACTCTCTGATCGTCACTCCAATCTCTCAAGATGATAGGAAACTCTGCGATGACCCTATAACCTTGCAGGAAATTACATTTGCAATTGAACATTGTAAAACTAACAAATCTCCTGGAGTTGATGGCCTCTCTGCAGAGTTTTATCAGGCTTTTACACAAGATTTAGCTCCCTTTCTGCTTGAAGTAATATTAGAAAGTGTTGAAAAAGGCTCTTTACCCCCTTCGCTGACCCAAGGCTTAATTACGTTAATCCCCAAACCTAAAAAGGATCCACTGTTTATAGATAATTGGCGACCTATTTCATTACTTAACACCGACTACAAAATTTTTGCCTCAATTATTGCAAAACGTTTAAAAAATGTCTTAGACCCTATTATTGATGAAGTCCAATCAGGTTTCATGAGAAATAGACACATCTCAAACAATATTCGGCTTGTCTTAGATATAATTGATTATTCTTTTTTATGTCCTGATGATAGCTTTATCTTTTTTTTGGACTTCTATAAAGCCTTTGACACAGTAGAACATAACTTTATATTTAAAACTATTGAGAAATTTGGTTTTGGGGATTTTTTTTGTAAGGCTGTTAGAACAATGTACTGCAAAGGCAATAGCTCTATCAAATTAAAAAGTGGGACATCGCC